>RXPK01001600.1:0-85104 GCA_004143645.1 Protaetia brevitarsis
ACCAATTGAATATACATTTTGCGTTTATTCCTTTGGTCCTTTAAAAAGATTTCCTCAGCAGCAGGTACTTTAGTACTTAGTACTACATTCACGTACTTCTTTGGATACACATTTACATGTTGCGATGTCAAACAACTTTAGTGAATCTTCGTAAAGATCTGCTTTTTGGTGTCCCTGCGCCATTTCTTCATACTCTTGTACTTGTTGCAATACGAAATCAATCTTGCGAGAACTTGTTGATGACAAACTTATTTCATATTTTTACGATATCAATAGCAATAATTTCACATATATCCTTTATTGAAGGATCTTTTTCATCGTTCAGCAAATCGTTTCTTATCCGCAAGTAATATTTAGGCATTGCGGATATAATTTGACTTTTCACTTTTGCAAACACTTGTTGAATGACAATGAAAGGGTTAATGAACTTATTACAAATACTGTGTATTTTTTAATTAAGGCTAGGAAATAGAAGGTAAAATGATTCACGGTCGCACGGCGTCGCAGTCAAACACAATTGTAATAAAAATAAAATGTTTTTCTTCATTTGAGACGAGCGTTCTTATTATCCTAGCGTATTCTCATCTATAACTATGTCAGCCTTAATGCTATAAGTATGGAAGTTAAGTTTATTTGGTTCATTGTTAGAACCATGGTTCCTCTTAATATTCTGTTTACCTACTTCTCACTGTTTTAGGTTTTTTTTTTCAATTTTGCATGAAAATACTTTTGGCCACTACTTTCTGAATAACTCCGAAACTATTGAGCACATTAAAAAAATATAGTTTACATAACTTGGAGGTAATTTGAATTCGGATTTTTTGCTATTTTATTATTTAAGACAAACACTAATGACATTCCTCCGTTCTATGTTATATCATTTACGTTAAAATTACGTAAAACATTAAAAATAACAACGTATGACATGCATCATAACAGTTGCAATGAATTTGCGTGTGTTGTATCATTGCATAACCGTTGTATGTTAGCCGACATATAAAAAAAGTTATGAGGGGAACAAAGTATCGAGGTGGAAAATGTGTAATAATTTTATATGTACCGGATTTTTCGAATTAAAAAAATAATAGCGGCGCAAGCGGTGCGGATAGTGTGGTAGTGGTGTTGTGTCGTTGACAATGATATTTGAAGGAAATACATTCTACAAATTCATTTGAAAAACGAACGTAAATAAGAAAATATTAAAAGAAAAATGAAATATTGATCATTTCACGGCAAAAATATCAGAAAAAAATAAAAAAAGAAATTAAATCAAAAACAATAATACATTGCAAACGAGCGCCATCTACAGAGTCAAACATCCATTACCCAAGGAAGGCAAATAAATAAAATATAAAAATATCGAAACTAAAGAAATTCGAAATATTTGAAAGAAAATGTAATGAAACGCTGTCAAGGATGCTATTAATACATTAATCGTAAGAGAAAATTCTCGCCAAGTCAGTGTGATAAATTAACGTTGCTTTTAACGCAGATCGTGAAACAGTTGCCTAGAAGATGTGTGTAAGGTTATGTTGAATGTACGGTAGGTGCTGTGAAGTAAAATCCGCTTAAAATTAAAAGGTTATTTTAATTATTACCTTTTGAGGCATCACAAGGAAAGATATAGTTCGAAACAAGGTAATAAGAACAGATTTAAAACATCGTAAGCAGTACAGAGAAACAACTAAAATGGTTTGGACACCTAAATCGAATGGAGGACCAGATGCAAACAAATCCCCAGAGGAAGAGAATATGAGAGAGATATGTAAAAACTGGAACAACGTGATGGGTTAGTGCTTGGATTGGAACAGCGGAAAAGCGTTAGCAAGGGAATAGGAAACGTTAGGCAAATTTTGGGTATCAGTGAAAGCATTAAACACCTTACACCTTCAGGTATATACGAGGCCTTCATATACCTCACCTTCCGTTTGAAAGCTAGTATTCCTACATAATAAAAATTGAATAATAAACATCTTTTTGGAGTTTATTAGAAATAATGTTTGTAGAATAATATAAATATATACATTTATGACAGATGTGTCAAACACTTTTACATGAAGTTCCATACTTTTGTTTAATAATAATTCATTTTTTAGTAATTTGATTTGCAAGTACATTATATTTATTAGTCCACTATTTACTTCTGGAATTATTCGGCCTATAACAGATTGTTCTAGGGTCACATGTAAATTTTGTTCCACACACGTCTGATAACCATCGTGTGCGTCAAAATAGTTAAAACCTTAACCAATATGTGTAGTTTCAAAATTTAGTATTTTCATGTTCATGTATTTGTTATGTGAGCACCGTATCTTAAGGCAATCTATAAATAATTTGACGAAAATGTTAAGAAGTAGTTAAAATGATTTTGCAAGTCAGGTATATTTCAGTTGTAGCGCAGTATTCCTACAAAATCACAAATAACTTTTTTGTTAGTGCTGAGGGAATCACCAGATATCAGAAACCGTGTTTGAAAATCGGTTTTCAAAATCTGTTTTGAGACGGTTATATATTTTTTTTTCATTGTGATACATAGCGATATTTAATATTCATATACTTGTTATGCAATTGTAAGAGGTAAAGTCGTAAATTATTTAATGAACATTTCGCCATTTTCAGAGATAATAATTATTAACGTCTGCATTTTTAAAGTAGGTATGTATTTTAAATACAAAAATATTATTAAATACGCAATAAATGCCTGCTTTATCTTGGCACACCTCAAATGTCAATATTATTCTTTTAATACAGACGTTATATCTGAAAACAACATAATGTGCATTAAAGAATTTACTACTTTACAGCTATATCTCTCAAAATTAGGCATACGAATATTAAATAATAATAAATATTAAATGGAAAAATTTGTAACCGTTTCAAAACCGATTTTGAAACACGAATTTAAAAACCATTAGTATTAATTAAACTATGTATGTTGGGGTTGCTGGGGCTCTCTTTCATTTAGGTGTAAAATTAAAAACTTTGCCGATCAACGTGCTACAAGGAAGTATCCGTGAAAAAGGGTAACAAATTTTTCCAGGGCCAAGGTTTGTTATTTATAAGACGGAACTATTGCGATCCATCGAGGTAACAACACATGAACCACTCCCAGAAGGAGCAAGTTTTGATACCAGCTCCGTAGAGCATACCATTACTTAAGCGATTTGCTGTACAACAAACTGTGCTGCTAATGGAACAAAATCTAAGATACATACTATTTTGCGATACCACCACCGTTTCTTGAAGGTAATTATTTGTTTGTAACTGCTCCTATTAAATTGGAGAAGAAACTCCTAGGTGTGGAAATATGGGTTTCTCGCGTCTGTCGATGAACAATATCAAATACTGATATTCAATATGCATATTGACAGCAAGAATTCCTTGAACGCTTAAAGGCAAATAAAAAAAAAACCCTCGCCCACACTGATCGCCCGCCATCGTCCAATCTCGGAAACCGTGAAGGCCTTCAGGAATAACAAAAGCGTGAAGGACGAGCGCCCGATTGCGAATTAATTACAAACTGTTAAGGAGTAGGTAAGTAACATAGAAACACGCGACGGGGATGCGTGCGCTACACAATCAAAAGTATATATCACAGATAGCCTTGGCGAGCTTACGCTCCTGCTGAAGATGACGCCACTAAACAATGTCACGTCCGCTGACATAACAAACAGAGTCTGTGACAGAGCGCGCGCGCGCGCACGCGAAAGAGGAAGAAATAGAAGTGGTTGCCGCGATAGAGGAAAAAAAGTGAAAATGAAAACAATCAAAGAAATTCTAGGTTTTAGGCGCCTACGTCGCGCGCGCACCATCAGCGAGTGAACGTCGCTATTGCGTTAAAATGGATTATTGCAAAGCAAGCGCTAGCAGTAGAAAGTGTGTCTAAATGTAGGACACGCCGCCAAGTGCAATTGCGACCTACATTCTCGGCACCGTTGTTGCGGTGTTGCGTTATGTAACGGTTTACGTTTGTATATGTTTGTGCGGATACCCGCGCCTCCGTGGAAGAAGTGGCCGTAAAAGAACGTTTCTGATCAGCGGCGTTCCACTTACGGTTCCTGTTGGCGGTGATTGGATTTTGGAACCGGAATCTTGGAAATGGTGCCGCATGTACAGAAAAGATTTGAATATGCGTGTAGTTATATTACGAATCCGAATTTCAAATTCCATGAGCAACAAAATAAAATGCTTAAAATGCAATGATTAGTATATTAACTGTGATTTTTTTCGTAGCCGGTACTGTAATTTAATTGGTATGTATGTATAAAGTGAATATTTGGCACATTTGTATACATGTCAATAAGTAAAAAAAAAAAAATAACATTTAAATATCATTCTACAAATATTTAGTTTTAAAAAATTAAATTTTAATGTGTTGTGACTAAATTTATGTATGATTATAAAAATATTTAAACAAATAAGAAATATTCTGAAAAAACAATAAAATTTGTCGAAATGTAAATATGATATTATTACATTAATATAAACCCTCACAAAAAATAATTTTATATTTTAATTTAAATAATAGCGTCTATCTTAAGAAAGAAAACATTTTAAAAGAATATTAACTTATAAATGTTATTGTAAAATGTTTTAAGGCAGATGCACATTACCGGACAAGTCACAGTCAGCTCAAATATTATTACACACATTTTGTATTGTTGTATTTAACAATACAAAATAATTGTTACAATATTTGATGTGACCGTGACCTGACTGATAGTGTGAATCGGCCTTTATATTGACTAATGCGGCGGGCATTTTTTTTCTATAAGTAATACCTGTATATACCAGGTGTTCATTTAATGTTATCTTCATAAAATTTACGGATAATTTTTTTCTATAAGTAATACCTGTATATACCAGGTGTTCATTTAATGTTATCTTCATAAAATTTCCGGATAAATTTTAAGCGATGAAAATGTCAGTGGCGGCTGGTACTAAAACGCACAAGGGCACGTACCCACCCGACACCAGATATAACACAGACAGGAAATTGGCATGTAATTCAGCGCGTTATTTTATTTATTAATTTTTACGTATTTTATAATGATGGGTATCAAAGTTTCCTTTCTTGCACCACAGACGCTAGCGCATATACGAACACCAAAACTATGTGTTTCCGGGGCACTATTTCCGATGTACCTATTTGGAGTATGAATCGGACGGCTCCGTTTATCTTCGTCACATGAGCTTATACGGTCGCTTTGGGGCATGCAATTCGTGTCTCCAGTTAACGTCTTGCATTCATTGCGGTTGCATCGTTCCCAACGTACATTGCGCATGTGTGATTTCAAAGGCTTGAAGTGACGTTTATTATTAATGATGGAAGTTAATTGAGTGCAAAATCTTAAAAAAAAAAACAGCTCTCATTTGAGGAAAACTTTTAATTGAGAAGAAAGGAAAGCCTATTACTGATCTACAAATAAACTACACTTCCCCAAGTAAAAGTCGAACTTACAGACAATAGAGTATTCAATAAAAATATATATGAAAAATATGAGTAGATATGTGGATGTTCACTAACAAATAGACTATTTTGTTTTATCTGCTTAATTTTTAAGAAAGAGGTCAGTGCGTGGAATAAACAAGGGTTAAATGATTTAAAGCATATCGCAGAGAGGATAAAGAAACACGAAAATTCCGTTTCTCACATGAATGCATGCGCGGATTTCATTGTTCTAGGCAAAGTGGACATACGTGAATAGTTAGACAGTGCTTATTTGTGACATAAAATTAAGTACAACGGTGTGGAAAAAAATTCGTCATATTTTGCGTCGGTTAATTATGTGTATAAAAAACTGTGAAATCTTATCCTATGTTGGACAGCGTAAAACTGAAAAGTGAACTTTCAGTAATTTATGAACGCGATGACATATGTGACGTAAGGTGTAGGTGGTGTTTTGCCACTTTTACTGTTCATAACACAAAACAACTTAAAAAAGTTTTGATGAAAACATATAAACTGTTGGATATTATTTGTACAAGCCCCATGCCGACAGCAGAATGTGAACGATGGTTTTCCACCCTCAAACGTATTAAAACTTTTCTGAGAAGCACAATGTCAGAAGATCGACTGAATGCATTTTTACAACAAAGTCATAGACGTCTCTTCGAGCATGAAAAATAGCAGAATGGATTTTATGTACAAAAAATAGGCAAGTTCTAATTTTGTGCACACTTGCTTTCATAACTCACGAGCCGCCACTGGAAAATGTATAATTGAATGTACATTTTAAAAGTTCTAAATTTGCTGGTCACATGGCGGTATCATTCATTTTTTTCTGTTAAATATATATACCTACATATCTGTCCGCAATAAAAACAGCAACTGATGGTTTTAATTCTCAGATAATGAATTTTATAAACAGTATATATACGTTGCTACGTAAATATTATCTGTAGGAATATCACAAGAGCTTGGAAATAAACAAAATATGTCAAGCATTTTATAATAATGTTATTCAAGATTGTTTACATTATAATTTCAATTCCTTTGTTAATTTTCATATTGTATTGCTAAAATCTTCATTCATTTAATAGCTATATTGTAATTTTAACTCCTCTATATGTTCATTCATTTTATTTCTACATTATAGTCAAACCAAACTACTGCGTCACCTCGAGCGAAGGTGCGTATTCATTTGAGCAATTTTGCACGCAAATCTGTGCGCAAACAATTTTACCGACATTAATATTTAGCACCATCAAAGCTTCGAGCCATTCGTTCGAGTGCTAAATAATAATTTCGGCAACTACATATATTCCTTCGCTAAAATTTCTTAAACTACATTTATGTCCGCAAATATCTGCTCTACAAGTTGTGTGTGGAAAAATAATGTCACGAAAACAATTGCAAGTGTGTATTCTGATGTATTTTATTAAGAAAAGTAAAACGAAGTAACCCTAACATCTGCCACATTAATTTTTAAATATGAAAATGACAGGGATGCTTTGAATTCCATCAAATCGGCCATTTTACATATTCGTCAATTAATTGCATGCACAATTCATTACTATTATTAACTTATAAATAAATTTCAGCAAACGCTTGTCTAATTATGATTCTACATCACAACTTTCTCCCACATTTTTTGATGGTAGTTGTGTTTTACATATGTATGTTCCAAACCAATTTAATTGGTTTAAAATCATAGTGATACGATGGTAACTTGTCAACACTGTGTAATCCATAGCTGCCGCATAGTTACTGATTTCATTCTCACATTGTAGTTTGTTTCGTCACTATCTCAACGCACTGTAACATGTGTAGATGATGTTTTATATTCTTCAAAATAACCCAGGCTACACAGGGTGTTAGGTAAACATGCAGCAAAAATTCAAGGGGTTATTCCTTGGCCTATTCTAAGAATATTTTGTCCTATGATTTTTGAAAAAACCCTTTGTTTCGAAGATACAGGGCGAACAAGATATGCGACAGTAACAACATTTCATTATCAAAAAGTACATGTAAAGTTGCTCAATCGTTCGAAATGGCTTCCTCGAGCCTGGATACAAGCATTCAATCTTCTCGTCATTGACTGTCGAACTCTTTCAAACACACCAGGGTGGTTTCTAATTGAGTTACACCCAGCAATTATCCGATTTCGCAAATCGTCCAAATTCTCCACTAGAGTAGTGTAAACTATTGACTTCAGAGATCCCCAGCAGAAATAATCTAGGGGGTTTAAGTCGGGGATCGAGCAGGCCATAAGTGTGGCCCACCTCGACCAATCCAGCGATCTCCGTATGTTGCTGTTAAAAAATTACGAGAAACGAAACTGAAATGTGGTGGTGCACCATCGTGCATAAACCACATTGCAATTCTTGTCGCGTATAGTACATCTTCCAGAACCTCAGGCAACGTTGCTTCCAAAAAGTTGGGGTACACCACGCCAGCAAGTCGTCCTGGTATAAATACCGGTCCAATTAGATAGTCACTCATAATTCCAACCCAAACATTCAACGAGAATTGATGTTGAAAACGATCTTCAAATACCTCATGCGGATTTTCATCTGCTCACACATGGTTATTTGAAAATTCCTTCTTGCTGCCTTCATCGGGAAAAAGAATATGTGTCAGGAATAGAGGGATGCGAACTAATGTTTGCAATATCCATTGACATAATGCAATACGTGGAGGAAAATCAGCAGGTAGATACAACAAATTGTCCTTAAGAATGTTCCAAACTGTCCAATGACTTACATTCAAAGTATTTGAAATATTTCGCTAGAACTAACAGGATCTTCCTCTATCATCTCCAGCACATTCTGTTCCAATTTTACGGTTCTTGCAGTCATTGATCTTCCTGGCCCTCCACTTCGTTTCATTGAGCCTCTGTTTCACCAAGACGTCGAGAGATGTTTTCGAAGATTTTCGGTCGGGACATTACGGACAGAAATCGTTCATTGTATAATCGTTCTAGCCTTCTAATGAGTTGCCGTCAGCAAAGTCATGTCGGTATCTTCTCGTATACATATGATTGAGGATTCACTTAACTATTAACGACACGTCAACCGTCCTTCAATCTAAACAAATGCGACGATGAGGCGTATTCAATGAAATCCACCACTCGATAAAACAGCCGCTTCAGTGATCAGATCTAAAAATAAGTATTGTAAACAAATTTTGTACTGATAAACTCATTGTGTCCACCATACTTTTACTTACATTAATAATTGCAACGAACATCAATATGGTTGTGGCAAATTTTGTTCCGCCTGTTCTTCAAAACAAAGGTTTTTCAAAAACCATCACACAACAAAATATTCTTAGAATAAGCCAAGGAATAATCCCTTGAATTTTTGCCGAATGTTTACCAAACACCCTGTATATGTGCTTTCTTAGATGTTGAAGTACATACGTGTTATGTTAATTTGTGGTAGACGCATTTGCTCATAACAATAATTGAATTTCGACTTCTTTTAACAATTTATTCTACAAGAAAAGCGTAGTGGCCCAACTGCTTTTTTTTTCAGTAATGGTCTCCAAAATGGTTAAAGTATCATCTTTTGCAGAATTTTGCTTAGCCATTATTCTATAAAATACCAAATTCAGATTGAAAGTCATAAGGACGATATTAAATAGTCCTCAAAAAAATATTTCATTGAATACTGAATAAAAAGAGTTCCCATAACTGCCTTTTCAAGTAATTTCAAGTAAAGCCTCTAAGAGTCGAAGCATGTTGACCATCATGATACTAAAAAATATCAAAACTCTCCCAAGATGGAGCAAAAAATGTTCGAGAAAGATTAATTTTTATTAAATTGTAAAATACCGGACACATAACTAATGTTTTAACGTTTCAGAAAACGGTCACTAAGATGATAAATTGTGAGATAAGCATATTTAAGGTCGACGAGTTTTATAAAATATCGTAAATTTTGCATATCAAGCGAATACACGTCTACATAAGAATTTGAGATTTGGAACGCAATTTTTACGAAATAGTGTTGAACCATTGTGATATCATTTATCAAATTATACCAGATAAAATATATTGTTTATCGAATTTTTAGCACGTGTGACTACTAGAATCGTAATTTTATTAATAATTTGTGGAACTTACCATTACAAAAATTATAACTAAGAACGTTTGATGAATACGATATGCGGGTATGCTACAGGTGTAAGTTTATCTGAAACAAGAAAACACAAATATTAGGGAATAATTTATATCCTAATTAGGTGTAAAATGTTATAAATCATAGGAATTTATTGAACTGTAAATTTTTTCGAATTAGATTTTTTGCAAGGTATTGAAATATCCTAGTTTATTAAGACCTGCTGTCCAACTTACATGCAACGATCAAATTTATCATTCCAAATAGTTTTGAAAAATGTTTTTTTTTTTTCAGGTGAGGTAGAACCGCCGGCAATATTTATAGTTATTTGAAGAAAGGTTGGATTTTTGGGTATTGCTTCTTTAGAGACGACGTGCGAAATAATTTAAACCAGTAAAGTACACAATAAGACATGCTACGCGGTGATTTAATAAAATCACCCATGCAAAATTAAGTTTCCATTATAAAATTAAAAGTTAAAATAAATGTTACAGTCTGAAAAAGACAAGCATATGTTGACAAAGTGACTGCGCGTTTTAATCCATTTTGGCTGTATACCCAACAACCACCCCTACCACAAATGTTTTTTTTTTTCAGTTAGTATAACTTGGGGGGGAACCATTAACACGAGAAATATATATCTCGTGTTAATGCTTCCCTTCATCAGTAGGGATTCATTTTGTCTACCGATTTTCCAAGGAGCGACAAAACACGAGTATGTCTAATTATTGTACAGCCGGCTTCATTTCCCCGATCTTGTTCATCGCTAGAGCAGCAACTACTTCAACTATGGACAGAAGCGTGCGCTTCATACATATGAGGATGCTGATTTGTATAGCTGTTTATAGCTGGAATGGTTTGTATTGTATAAGTATTCATTGATATACCATAGGACACCTACACGCAAAGAAGGACATGTATTAATCTAACAAAATATTTTTAGTTCGTCCAAACAAAATATTGTCAACATTTTTTTTCAGTTATTTTAACCTTATATTTTGTTCAATTTGATTAAAAATGTTGTTAATGCAATAATATTTTTCCAACAAAAGGTATATTTTTGGCGTATATAAATATCTTGCTTTTACGGGATTAGTTACTAGTTGAGAATTTGTAGTTAGTTGTAACTAGAAAAGATTCATCGCATCTTCTAACGAAGTCCAACCATTTTATGGCGAGTTTTCTCAGGTATATGCAGTAACTTGTTAGTCCAATTTTTACGAGTTTTTTTTTTGGTCATAACTCCAGAACCAGGAAAAACAGATTTCACTATGACCGTTTTCCAGTTACTAACTAATTAAAAGAGTAACCTTTGTAACAAGATATCCACTTCAAGATACTCTTATAGCCTTGGCTATCTTGGCAACAGAACGGAATCCTTCCCAGTTTCTTTTAAATTTAAAGTTTGACTTGTGGCTCACTTATAATTGCTTGGATTATTGTGTGAATGCTCCAACCATTATTATCTAATAACTTTCTATTTTTTAGTGAATATATTTTTGATAACTATATATTAGAATAAAAAGTTAGGTGAAACGATTATCAAATAATGGTATTTTCAGTTTTGAGTGATATAATACTTTCATTAGAAAATAAAAAGAGACAGGTTGTGGATGAGACTTCGCCACGAGTAGTGTGTGTTTATTTATACCAGCACATCGCAAAGGGCTCTGCTTAAACGATCGTTAACACTTTTAGATTTCAGTTGGAGTAGAACTCTTACAGATATTCATGACCATAAGTCATCTGAAAGTATTAACGATCATTTAAGCACCACTAAAAAATTTAGGTAATTGTTTTTCGTAAAAATAACTTTTTTTTTTATAATTTTCCCTATCAAATGGGGGAAAATGTTCAGAAATTTAAGGAAAATTTCCAAAAGTTAGAAATTTTTAACAATTTGGAAAATTACAATTAAAAATAAAGTTAAACGTATATGATAACGGTACTTTTTATTTAAATTTACTATAGTATATCTGTTACCGGTTTCGTTTACACAAACCTTCATCAGACAGATGAACTTCTAATAGTCAGGAGTGAATATTGTTAGGAAACTACAAAAAAACTAGAGTACGGTGGGCCGCCTCAGGTTTCCCTTTTCCAGCGGTCCCCACTTCATTAGCGCGCAAAACTACACTTAAACTCATATTCTATGAGTACAGAAATTGCTGTGGAGATGGCGGTTCTCTTACTTCACTATACTAACTTTCGATACTCAATATAAGTTTTCTACATGGCAAACATAGCTATCAAATATTTATCTATTACTTGCCAAATAAATATTTCTTAGGAACTGTTACCACAACAGTTTTCCCATTGCACGGTGGTCCCCGATTTTTGCGTATTAACCGCCAATGTGGGGGATAACGGGCAACTGACAGTGATTTGGGGTAAACATTAGAAATTTTCGTATTTTGTTTGCTTTTTATGCATTAAGTTCTAATTAAATAAACTCTACCAGTGCACTTTCTTTTCGACGATATTTTCTTATTTGTTAGGAGAAAAAAATAGAAATTTTTCTTCGTAATTTTACTTTTAAACAAGGAAAGCTTCTATGGAAATTATCACTACCTTAAACATTCTACTTGTGGATATTCCAGGAAAAAAACCTTGGAAAAATTACCTATAGGTAGAAGTATTACTTCTAAAAGTAAAATACCTGTACGGTTTTAGGGGCACAAATTGCCCTAAATTCCTACAGAAATTTTACCACAAATTTTTTAGTGTGTCAGGAATAACGTCTGCTTCTATTTTGGCGCATGTGCCTTTTTAGTCTAATTTTTATGAGTTTATTCCTGGCCATAATTGCAGAACCATGAAAAATAGTTTTTACTATGGCCCTTCTACAGTTAGTAATTAAAAGGGTAAGCTTTATAATATTGTAACAAGATATCCACTTCAAGAGTTGTAACTCTTACCCTTGGAGGCTTGGTTATCTTGGCAATAGTTCTGTTCTATTGCCAAGATGAGACTGTGGCTCACTTATAGTTTATTATGTTCGAGTTATTGTGTGAATGGGCCAATCATTATCTAATAACTTTCTATTCTTTAGTGAATATATTTTTGATAACTAGGTATTGGAATCGGAAATCAGGTGAAACGATTGCCAAATAATGGAATTTTCAGTTTTGAGTCATATAATACTTTAATTAGAAATAAAGATAAGAAGAGATGAGACCTCGCCACGAGTAGTATGTGTGTATTTATACCAGGACATCGCAAATTCGTCAACACTTATGGTCATGAGTATCTATAAGCATTCTACTCCAACTGAAATTTGAAAGTGATCGTTAATTTTAAGCAGTTATGCCCATAGTACAAAAGCCTATTTGATCTACAGCGACTGGTTAGCAGTCCTTATCCATCATTTTAATATTTTTTTTTTTTAAGATAACCTCTATTTTATCCACTTGTGCATAAGGCGGGGAACTATTTTCGCAGCCACATACAGCCGCAAATTTACCTACACCGACTGGATGTATTGCATTCGCGCAATGTGACGTAACTTGACCGATTTAAAGGCGACCGTGAGAGAATGTCCGGGCGCAGTTCGGAAAGACAAAGGCGGCGGGGTGTAGGGACGGGACGCGAACAAAAATAAACAACGCACGCGGGTGACCTAGTTCCCGAGAGAGTCGGCCAAATTGAATTAAACTCGACAGTAGTAAGCGGTGCGCTCACACCGTTTACTGTTCCTTCGCCGGGAGAATCCGAATGTCGGCACTTTACAAATATTTCTCCATCGATCTCGTTCGCATCGTCTACCTTCATCCTTTAACACTCTCCTGTATATCGTAACTCCGTCCATCCGTATCACATGTCCGTCCGGCCGCGACGAGCTCTGGCCGTGGCGTCGGTTACGTGTTGTGTCCAACTTCTCGCTAATGACACGTGCGTGAGCGTCGTCGACTTGGCAGAGTACGGAGGTGCGCCCCGTGACAACCGTTCGGTTTCCACATAACACGTATCGCGTCCGCTAAAATAAATGTTTATGCCCGGGCGGTGACGTCATCCGCGTTCACCCAATACAGCACGTGGGTGGTATGGGATAGGAGACAATAATTCGCTTACGTGACCGCTGCTAATTAAGTGCGGCGAAGGAGAAACACGACATTAACATTCAATTACAATGGCAATAATCTAGAATAATATCAGCTCGGATTTATGTACTTAGCTATTGTTAGGCGCATGTTTCATTCAAACGGTTTTACACATTTGCGGGGAATTAAAACGTATCAGGTATTTCAATGTAAATGAATTTATGTAAAATTTATTTTTATTTATTAGTTTGTCTAAAGTTCTTATACAGAGAATCAGAAATTTTCGTACACCTATTTAGTGAGCCTCCTTAAGCTCCGACTCTGGCTCTGAACCTGGTGTAAGAAATCAGGTCTGAAATCTGAATAGATATGTTCTATTCTGTGAACAAGTAAAGGTTTAGAACCAATGCGGGTGCAGGTTCACTGGTGAAACAGCTCCGGCTCCGACACTCTGGCTCCATCTAGTCCAGTGGTCTTCAACCTTTTTTCTTCTGCGGACCGCCACAAACTTAAAAAAATGTGCTATGGAGCAGTAACCTATCGAGACCAAAATATACATAAAGAATAACGTAAATATTTTTATTTATTAATCGAACAGTTATTCAAATATATATGTAACTATTTAGTGAGACTTCTGTTGTTGCTTCTTTGTTAACAAATCAGTTAAACGTGGTTGCGGGCTTGTTTCGAAAGACGAAGAACTTCGTTAACATCCATTCGATTTCTGAGCTCAGTTTTTACTTCTAATATGGCAGAAAAGATCTTCTAGCACAAATAAGAGGTCGAAAACACAATCAATAATTTGATCGCTTTGTCACTCAATGTTGGATATTCCTTTTTCTAATAATATCCAAAATTGTGGCAATGACATCGTTTTATGTCTTGAAACCAGAGTTATATCAGTGGATAGCTCTATCAGTTTTCCTTTATTGCAAAAATCGAGAGCAGATGATTGAACATCTAGGTAAGGGTTATTAATCCAAAGGTTTCCCTTACGAGGATCCTCACTTTCAGGGAAATAGTTACTAAGTTTTCAGCTAATGCCCTTAAATGTTCACTAATTACTTTGAATATTCTCTTTTGGATTATATCAGCTACAGTTAAAAATTCGCTAATAATTGGAAACATTTCAATATCTTTCTTAAATACTCGGCTGTCACAGAGATCCATTTTTTTTTTGAACGCATCCGTTCTATTTCTCACAGTAAAAATATTTATACAAAATCCCTGAAGTGAAATGTTTAGTTCATTAAGAAGGTTAAAGATGTTCGCCATATATGCAAGCATAGCCATCCATTCTTCATCTAACACCGATCCTAACAAATTAGATTTTCGGTCTCGTAAAAACTGCTTTACCTCTTCCTTTAATTCAAAAAGGCGCGTAGGAACTCTTCCTCTCGATAACCACCTTACTTCTGCATGAAGAAGGTGTTGGTTTTGTGAACTCATACTCTCACACAGTATTGTGAACAGCCTAGAATTTGTAGCTCGGCTACGAATTTCATTCACAATTTTTACTACGTCATAACTGTATTCAGTTTAGGAGAAAGTTTCTTTGCAGCTAGATGCTCTCGATGGATTAAGCAATGAGTTGATATTTCCGAGTGTGCAAGTTCCTTTATTCTTGCGACAACCCTCGAGCGGTGTCCACTCATATTCGCAGCACCATCCGTACACACTCCCACACATTTCTTCCAATCTAATCCTTGTGCTTGAATATACACATCAAGAGCACTGAAGAGCTCAGAACCAGTAGTTCGCCCTGGTAAGTCAAGGCAACAAAGGAGTTCTTCCCTTCTTTCTTCTTCATCAATATACCTCACAAAGCAAAGAAGGATAACGTGGTTACTCACATCAGTAGATTCGTCAAGTTGCATCACGAAATATCTTGATTTCTTCATCCCTTCTATAACCTGAATTTCGACATCCGCGGCCATATCAACAATTCTTATTTGAATGGTAGTATCCGAGATAGGTATAGCCTCTAGTTTTTTTTACGGATTGAGGTCCCAAAATCTTTTGCACAATATCTAAGACGCAAGGCTTTACTAACTCCTCGCCAATTGTAAATGCTTTCTTAGTTTTAGCTATACGTAGAGCAACTAAGTATGATGCACGAAGTACTGATTTATCAGAAATTACCATCGTTTTTATTGCACTTTTTGCGTTTTCATTTGGTCACATAATCTCTTAAAAAAGTCTACAGGTTTATTGACAAGATCTTTATACTATGAATTCAAATGACGGGCAAGTTTTGAGGGTGTCATGGCTTTATCACTTTCAGTTTCTGATACTACAAGAATATATTTATAATATCCTTTATAACGGCTTTTGATTGACATTTTCTGGTAAATAAATACATTGTGTGCCCAGAACGGACACAATTTCGTTCCCTTTATCTTTATAAGGATACTTTGTTTTATGATACCATGATGGGTGTATAATTTAATCTTGAGGGCTATGCTTTGTAATTTAAGTTCTTGATATTATCAGGGACCGGCAGAAAATTTTCAAGGACCGGGACCGATCCGCGGACCACCGGTTGAAGAACACTGATCTAGTCCAATCGAGTCCGAGGCTGCATTCAGTTCTCCGCATCCGCACCCGGTGGATTAGCAAACTCGCTCTTTTACAAAAAGCGAACTTAACGCACATACGCTATAAGCGATTCAGCTTCGAAGGAACAGGTCCAATCCGGAGCAGCCATCTCTAAATGCAAGTAGTTATAAAGCCGCGTCCACACTGGGCCAACATTGTCGATCGATAATGGCTATTTAGTGTAGACATTGCAATCGACTGTATCGAATCTAGTGTAGATGTACAGCTACGATCATCTAAAACTAGACCCCTGCAAGCACACGTCGAGAGCGTAAAGCAAATAGGAAGTGTACGTGAATTCCCTGCTGCAATTTTACAGGTGTACTTATACATACCTGCGTATGGATTATATTTAGGTACTCTTTCTTCATTGTTCCATTATAATTTATAATACTAAAATTCCTACTTGTATTTAGAACAGCATTCTCCTTGAAATTATACATAAAAACCAGTGGAGTAGCCAGAAATCTTGTTGGAGGGGCCCCCACAAAAAGTCGATTGCATGTAACTATCGAATAAGTATAAAAAAGTCGTTATCAATTTGATGATTGTGTTTATTGCATGTGAAAATTTGTTACACCCTGAACAAAGTAAACTCAGAAGTGGACGGTCAGGTCAATGTATCGCCGATTGAGGTGAAAAAATTGGTGTGTGCGGGTTTTTGTGAATAGGCCTGGATAACGCACTCGATTTCTAAAGGCAAAGTCTGGAGTTCAAGGTGCTGTCTGTCGTGTTCATTTTAATTTCGTTAATAATATATGTATAAATAATTATTAAATTTAAATTGTTACGACACGTGAATCGCACATAAATTAAAATTCAATAATAAGACATTCAAGATATTCTCGTTATAAAAAATTATAGCAATAAAAGAATTTACTTGACATTACATTAATGTAATTTTCGTGATACGAAAATTTTACATATTAGGTATTGCACTGTGGTTGCGATTTTGTTATTATTGAATTTTAATTCATGTGCGATTCACGTGTAGCAACAATTTAAATTTAAATGTAAAAATTAAATTTAATTAAAATTTTATGTTATTAACAAAGAATAAATGAATACGACAACAACTTGGAACTCCAGACTTTACCTTTAGGAATCGCTATCCACTAGACCAGGCGGCCACTGGATTAAAAATTGAGTTTATGCGAAACTTTTTCAGTTTATTACAGCCTCATGTTGCTCGTTTTACATTTTTATCAATATAATAATGTAAATTATGAATTTACACAATTGAACGCGTTTTTTTCGCCGTTCTAAAAAATTTTATTTGCTTCAAAAAACACCTTAATTTTTTCCAGCTCTATCAGCGATATGCTGACCTGGCCGTTCCCTAGTCGGTAGGGTTCGGATAAAAAGGGTTTAAGTGACAACTCTTCCGTATGCTACTTATACCCTTTTTATTCTAACCTTTTCAATTGCGATTTTTGTTTTCACGAATGTGCTGGATTTTGCAACCACAAATTCCTACATACTATCATTACCTATACGCCTATCCGCCAGTAAAAAATCGCTTATTCATGCATTTTGTAGCCGTAAGAGAACTTAGCTAACAGTTAAAAATATTGAACATTTAATATCCATTGAATTATTTTAAAAAATTGTCACGACCAAATTATGACCATTCCTTGCGGGTTGACAGAATATCTCTGTTACGTTATTTTCTCTTAATTTATACGACACATTTGCCGTTTATTTTTAGATGAACTAAAGTTTTATAACTACTATATATTTTTTTTATGTACTTTCTTATTGTTTCATATATTTTAAATTTACGCTTTCTATTCACCACAGTATTATGGAAACAAAATAATAATAAATAAATAAAAATAAATAAATCCTAGTTTGGAGTATCTTGACGCTATGTCTTTATTTAGATTTAAAAATGGATGTTACTTAAAAGAAATATGCAATATTGTGCCATGAAATGTTATTAAAAGTTGAGAATCACAAATTAATCGTATAACGGAATAATTCAAAACAATAAATAAAAAGAATTCTAACAAAATAAACAATAATTGGTACTTGATCACTACTCTATTATCCGCATTAGGCAATAGCGAGCAGCAAATTTTTCAAACGCTTTAAACTTGGTAAAAAATAATCATATTTATATATTAGGAAGCAAATATTGAAAATTTTAAGAAAAAATCAAGGAAAGAAATCACAATTAATGTTGGAATAAGTTTTACATCCCTTTCTTATTACATAGTTCTGTTTATTTGCCAGAATAATTTTATACAAATTCTTAATTAAAATCAGCTTTAACAAAATAATCACTTAGAAAAACTTACGGGACAAAAAATATCGGATGACTTTTCTATACATCTATTAGCCTGCTGTCAATTATTTAGATATGTCAAATGGCAGATATTGACGGATTTGGGATTTAAATAATGCTTTCGTTTTGTGTGCTTGTATCGAATTTTAGTTACATTCAAACTTGAAATTTACATTAATTATACAGTATGTAATAATTAATTAACACTTAAATATTAAGATGAATAACAATATCATTAAATAAAACCACTTCTAGAAAAAGTAAAAGGGAAAGAGCAAAGAACTTTTCTAAAGATAAAAAAACATTACTTGCGGAGTTTGTTCGTGAAAATAAATTAATACTAGAATCTAAAAATCGGAGCCTAGTGTTAATAGAAGAAAAAGAGAACTGTGGTCAGATTGTCAATCAATTAAATCAATTTCATCCAACTTATGTTGAATATCTTACATATTAACTGTCAGTAATTTATTATTTAGCCATTTGTCAAATTATTATTAAAATATTAAATAATATTTTAAAGAACGCTTTCTGTTGTTAAAAATATTATCTTTATTAGATTTTAACAACATTCTCTAACTCATTAGACAAGGGAAAATAATAACAAAAAAATAATAAAAATCGTTAAAATTTTAAACACAGTCTTGAACGCTTAATAAAGAGAAAATAATACGGCCCATTTTAATTATATTTTAAGAATTGGGATGGAAAAAAGAAATGATCTTGGCATTTATTGAATGTCCCACATGAATTGTTAAATGATAATAAATGAAGTCGTCTTACCATTTGTTCGGTAAACCTATCACGTAATGATAATCAACCAATTCCTGATCGGTTGTAAATTCGCGACGAAAAGCGGATATTGTACTCAAATTCTAAGGGTTCGTATCATTGATTGTTGCCTATTGATTCGGTATCACACATTCCCAAAACTTTTTTGCCCCCAAACAAGATTCTATTGTGTATTTGGTGGTCAACAAAAGGAACTGTCCATTATGAATTTTTGGACAAGAGCCAAATCGTCACTCGCTACCTTGTATTGTGAACAACTTACGAGTAGAGGCAAAAATAGCTAAAATTTTGCATATTCGTGCCTACTTTTTTTAGTTGTATATAAAAACACAACAATTCAATGCATAAAATAGTGCTATCATAAAATGCTCGTTGGACATCAAGTCGTGTAACAAAAAAATGATAATGTTTGAGTTAATGTGGTATTTATATATACTATTTTAAAACAACCAAAGTATCACGCATAATTCAACATTACATACGAAGCAAAAAATGTTAACACACTATTTTATGTTGAATTAATTAAATCATTTTTCTTAGGGGTGGATTTTCGCAAGTCTTTTGTGTAAGTCTGTTAGGTCAATTATGATCAATCGGTACCGTTTAATTTACAAATTGTATATTGTATACATTATAAAGTATATTTGCTTGCCAGTATATCAAAATGGTGCGAATAAGTAGCACGTAAATTCATGCAGCAAGCAAAAGCAGAGTTGATTGGAAAAATTTGTATTCAATTACAAAGCATGAACCTATCAAATCCAAGTAAGCCAAGTCATCGGGAAAAAAAAAATCTGTACCCATATGTACGTGTATTTCATTACAAAATTTTAACATATGTAACCTATACTATACATATAATAGGGAAGCAAATGTTAACGACTTAAATGATGGATCTTCCGCATGGTTTTGGTTGCCAAGAATGTTAAAAATTACATCCTATAGAAAACAAATGCCAAATTTAGTGAGTGTGCCAAAATAGAAAAGGAACGCTAACGAAATTGACGCAAGAAAGTAACTAAACGAAAGCAAATGACAATTGCTGTACACTGACAAAAGTGGGTCAACAAACGATTTTGTTTGTTTTTATTATATGTATTTAATGCTAAGATTGATTTTTTTTAACTATTTAACTATTTACCGTTCCAAACAATATTATAAATTAAAATATTACAAAAAGCTTACGGAGAATTAGTTTAAATGTTTGGACTTAATCCACTACATACAATGAGTATGCGATTCCTTAATTCCTGAATATTTTGAATAGATATATGAATTTTAGGTTTAAGATGCTCTGAAGAAAGAAATCATTTAACGACAAGCATGGGGTATGTGAAGATGAAATTTGAACTTCTTAAATATTCTATAAACTGATCAACGGCTTATTTCTGATACTTGATACAACAGGTATCTCGAAGTCGCATTTCTAGGTATTGTGACCTAACCTAAGACTTCGACGTTGATGTTTTCATTATTGACAACCCCCAATAAAAATGTTTTTTTTGTTGGTAAATTTCATAATAATGTTATAAATAGTGGAGTTAAAGAAAAAAAATATCCGAACGATTTAAGCCTGAGCAGGCAAGAGAGGAAAATAAATATCGGTTCCTCGCTTAAGCTCGCATCGTTCGGACACTTTTTCCTCTAAGTGTACCTATGGATAATTAACAAGAAACAAATCAGGAATACTGCACAAGCTGTTTTCTATTTCGCATTAATTTATGTGTATTTATTAACTAAAATGGGATTTCTTATCCATGCAGGAAATTTTAATGTTTCCACGTTTGTGACACAATTATTGTCATGCGCAATTCCATGAAAAAGCTTACACTGAGACACTTATTTTATCAAATATAATTTTAAACTACCAGAATTCAGAATTTTCCAGACACATGCTCCACTTATTGCAATAATCGCATTTGCGGTTAACTTCCCAGTAGCGCACACTTTCAGCCTTACGAGCAGCAAATTTTAATTTAAAATTGCTTCCAAGACTGGGTTGGGCTCTTTGTCCGTATAACTCTGGCGAGATAATTACAATATTCTCGGAGAAAGAGAACGGTTCGCACAGGAAACTAAGAATGACTAATTTTACCATATGGAGAAGGTATACACAGTACCTGTTTGGTAGTGTCCTTGAAGGTGGAGGAATGAAAAACGGTAAAAATACGAACAACATTTAAGGAAGCGTTAGAAAGCCGCTATGCGAAACCAGGAAATATCCTTCCTCACATATATCTTTCCTTATTCACGTCATCGTCTTCCGAGTAACGGGATGAACACAAATGAACGCGCGGCTTAGTCACGAACGCTTTTGTTTCAAAACAATGACGTCGAATTTCTCTCCGACAGTAATCGAAACGTGATATCACAAAGGTACTATTCAGAAACGAGCTATCAGAGATTATTTATTTTGGCCAATTTATTTATGAAAATACAAAAATATTTGATTAAGATTTGCCCATCTACATTAAATAAGATATTTATTCTTGATATATTCGAATCAGTGATAATCATTTTTTATGCTATATTGCTGGCACAAATAAATCGTTATTGAGCTTTTAACAACTTATAACAATTTTACAGAAAAAAAATAGTACATATTTGCAGGCTTATTTTAGAATGCAGATTATATTATAAAGTTCATACCACATAAACATTATATTATAGTAATGAAAAAAAAAAAATGTAAAGTTAGCGAAAAGTCAGTGTTTTTCTTTTAAGTACAAAACGCAAAAATCTACCATGGCAAAAGGCAAAAAAAGGTAGAACGAAGGATTTGTCAAAATATCTAAATCCCAATTATACAATAGTGTTTACTTTTGTAAAATGTAGATATGAATACATGTATCTGTTTATTAGTTATACTGCCTGTACTTACTATTATATTTTTCGGAGCCATCAGCATCCATAATTTGTTCATTCTAAAACCAAATATCAAATTATGAACAGTACATCTTTTGTTTACTTGTTTGTTGATAAGTTATCTACATATCTACCTGTTTATTAGGATATTGTAAACAGACTTATAAATTAACAGTTCATGTTTGTCCCGATATTTTTATCCAATATAAAAAAAAAGTAGACAACAAAGCGTCCGTATAAATAACATAAAAAATATTAAAGACGTAAACAGTTTCATGAAGGCGAAATTCCTATATTTATTTCTTTTTAAATATTGCCTTTCTAATGCTCTGTCTAGAATATCTTAGAAGAATCTAGAAGAATATCTTAAAAATATTAAATCTTCTTCTGATAGCCGGATTACACATCGCCAGCTTTTAAGTGTCCACAACTAATGAGTATTCGAATTAATAACGTCACACAATTCTATAATTCAGATGACGTCATTTCGATGACTAACAGGGGAATATATACAAAAACATTTCAGGGAACAGTTAACCAGAAACCAACGTTTATTATATATGTTATAATAACATTATCAACAAATAATATCCAAATTACCTACATCGTTCGTCATCAAACTAGTTTGAATATTTATTTATATTTATGGGTAAATTTGTTATTTCGAATTGTTCATACAAAATTGTTTACTAGGAATTAGAAAATCAATTATAAAAGCATATTTATTCACTTTAAAACTAAGGCCATTTAGAAAACTACATCTGGATATTTGGACGGATTCGAATTATTATGCACTGCAAAATCATTTTACATTTTGATGTATTTATGTCTATACTTAGATTATGAAAGAAAAGGAGTACCTAAAGAAAAATACTGGAGGAACTCATAGAACGATAAAATTACTTATTGCACGCAATAAAAAATTGCGAACTGTAAAGCGGCCTTTATAAGAGCCTTAATTTTTTATCAACTTTCTCAAAGTGCTCTAAATATCCTTTAAATACCTACCTAAATACCACCCTAGTAACAACTTATTCATTAAAACAACATTTTGATAATTATTCCTTTAACTAAAATGATATTTTTAGCATAATCTCAAACTTCAGGTATCTATATACAGTGTGTCCACGGATGGAGTTGACAATAATAGACAAAAAAAAAATGAAATGGAATTCAATATTTGGAAAATAAGTCCTGCTTGGTGTAAAACTTGTTTATCGTTTGCTTTCGAGTTTATAAAATCTAGTAGGCTTTTGTAGCCGAGTCAAAAATGTTTCCGTTTCAGGTAAAGTTCCTTTCTCGTTCACAATATGCCAAAATTACTAAGAAACGTTGAGAATGAAAAGTTATAACGGTATGTAAATTCATCATCAAATCATCGATCAGTCTAAAAATTTGCACAACTCTATAACTTTTCGCCCTAACCATTTTTTTTTTTACGAACATATTGGCGTGAACGCAAACAGTACTTTACCTGAGACGAAATTGACAAAATAGATTTTATCAAAGTAGGCTGATGACTGAAAATTTGCATACTGTATAACTTTTCATGCTGAACAACATTTTGGTATATTGCCAACTAAAAAAGCGCTTTACCTGAAGCGAAATCAGTTTTGAGCTAGCTGCAAAGATCTACTGGATTTTAAAGCAAACGATAAATTATAATCCATGGTTTTTGGCTCTTAAAAACTTAAACTGTTTTTAATTCTGACCTGAAGATGTCCCTTGGTGGGTGAAACTGGTTGTCGTCATTAAAGAATTTGTGAGAAATTGGACCATTTACTTTCATTTACCTTGCTAAACGATAAATTATTTATTTACTAAATATTAAATTCAAATTCAAAAGTTCTTCGTCCATCATACCTATTGTCAAATTCTTCCGTAGACAGACTGTATATTAGGGTTTCGCAAAAAATTGTTATAACAATGTTAGTCTTAATCAGGTTGTATACTCCTAATTTAATAATACCACGTAAATTGTTGATATTTTCCACAATGTATAGATGACGAGTTAAACCTATAAGGAGCAATAAAATTTTGAGACGGGATTTTCTGTATCTAAATAACTGATTATAGGTAAGTATATGATTTCAAATTAGTTGTTATTGAAAAAAAGTAAAGTGAATCTGCTAAAAATCAGAGTTTTGCGGAACGGCATTAACATTTTGATATTAATATTCCAACACCAGTATCTACCGATCTGGTTGCGTACTTTATTGTATCATCAAACGAAGATAGTTTGAAAAGAGGAGTTAATTCGCAAAAAAAAGAACATCTGATGTAATATACGTCAATAACATACGTTTCGAGCGCGGAGTAAAGAGAAAGTAGAAAACACTAATCTCATAACCTATTTGAAACTAACCTGTCGATTGAAGGATCATCGATTTACAAGCAAACATATGGTGACATTCATACACCCTACAAATAAAGCGGGTTGCATCCTAGATGAAATTATATCTTCCCCTCCTAAATGCGAAAGACATATACTGTAAAATTATTTATTTATTACGTTAGTGAAAAAAAAACCGTCAGCATGTGCAGACACTTTAGGTAGTAATTATAAAAATACCCAATCAACTGCCACCAAGAAATATCAGTGGCACGACTTTTTAACAACGCAAAATCACGCAAGATATTCGTATTGAAAGGCATGGATCGTTTTGTGTTGGTATTTCCGCCGCTAGTAGATCGACCGCCATGTTGTTCGTAATGAAACTAATTATACACGTCACAAGACGACCTTTCTTCGTCAATAAACAAGAACAAAGCGTAGATATGGTAGCGAACAAAGGCCACATACTCAGAAATTGTAAGTACGAAAACCACCATGATGATCTGTGCTTCTTTTGACAACTTACCTAGACAAGACCTGCTTGTCACCGTTTCGCATAGCAAAAAAAATCCTGTACACTACAAAAACAAAGATGCACTAGCCTCGGCTATTTGTACGAACACTTCGAGCAACACAAAACTTAACACAGCTATTCTTGTCACTTAAAATTGTTAAAATATAAAAACACACTGATTTTATCGACGTAATACTACTATCATAGAGGTGCCATGCGTTGTGAGGGCGAAACGCGCAGTCTTCGAAATCCTGATGGTGCGAATGTTCTATTCAAACGTTTCTATGCAAATTTTATAGAGGACAGATTAACAAGAAAACTCTGTGAAGATTGCCAATTGAACCAACTCCCGGGCGAGGCCTGCTTCGAACTGAGACATAAAACGAACCTCGTCCACGAACCGTGACTCGTCGAATAGCGAGCGCTATCTGGGCGCATGCGTCTAGAAAGGATAGCAGATAACAGAAATCGAAGAACAGACTGAGGCAGCCGTATGGCGATGTAATGATGGCGACTGGCAATAGTCGTTTTTCGGAAGCGGGCAGCGCGTGTGCGCGCTTGTATCCAAGGATGAGAAAGGGAACGGGCCAGCAACGGTGAAATAAGCGAAAATTCCGAACTTTCTTCTTCACGTGTGCGCGCGAGAACCGTACGGCCTTCTTTCGCCGAACTGGTTCGCTTTACCCGGATGAGAGAAAAAAAAAAAAAACACAAAGCCCAAGCTGCGGAGGCCCTTCGGGCGTCCTGATTCCACGCGGAAAAACAACCGTCATCAGGCGAACGAACTTGGCTCGATCTCTGAGGGAGGCGGTTCGATAAACTTTTCCTTTGTGTAATTAGCGAAGAGCATGCCGTACGATCTAATTAATACTTCGCAGACCATAGTTTCATCTCAATCCGTGTCTCCTGTGTTTTGCGCTATGTCGGACCCGTGATTTGTTATTCACACGTGGAAAAAAAAAACAACTACGTGTTTACGTTGCCGAGAAAACAGCTTTTGTTTTGGAGAATTGGCTGACGTTCTTTCTAAGTATACTGCAACGAAGCAGAAAATTGGAATCAAATAAAACTGTAAACACTTGTTTATCCAGTATTTTAGGAAACTTTTCCAGTAATTATAGAATATTACCTACATAGACAGTGAACATGCACCTCTATTATTTACGCAGCCCATATTATAGTCTGTCCATAGGTTTTACTTTTTCACTAGCACTCGAACTTCAGAAAAGGTGTTTACCCAATCCTTCGAGCACAGGTGGATCACACGAATACATATATACATATGTACTTACATATTTAAGGTAAAAATATGTTTTACATTAAATTAATTTAAATGCTATGATTAGTGCATTCCTAATTGTAATTATACCTTATAGGACAAAAGTACTCGTCTTGTATATTAACAGTATTTTATTTTGCAACAGGTGACAGACCCAAGACACAGTGGTGGTCTTAAGGACTCCCCCTATGATAGAGAATTAGTAAAAATGGTAGTGTATATAAACGATAATAAGGTTCTATATATGTTATCTAATGAAGGTTTATACCTGCGTAAACCGATAGAAGCCGAACTGTCTATGACATCCGGGGACTGTAGTTTTGATATTCTTTCCGCCATAAAGGTAAGCATCCACTAGGCGGGTCAGCTCGCAAAATATCGCCTGCCATACATAATGAGCACAGTCGCGCCTCGATGCGGCCCGCATGAAGGGAACACTTCTATAATAATGTATGGCAGGCGAAATTTTGTGACCCGACCCGTCTAGTGAACGCTTACCTTAAGACCACCATTGTATACAAACAAATACATATGAAGTAAAAATAAGAAGGAACAAAACTAAAACATTTCTTTAAAAAATAAAATTAACCAAACATGTAAATCCAATATAGAAAATAAGAATTGTATAAGCAAAACTAGCTACATACATGTCTGTGCAGATTGTCCTAGCTTTATAGTCTTAATACCTTCCGTCATCAAAATTATTACTTTCACTTACTGAAATATTACTACCTCGCAAACACATCACTTCTTGGATGTTCATCGGTAGTCCACGGTCTCCACATGTGTTGGTTTCACATTTTAAAAAATCTACGCCTTGGGACAACTGTCTTTTAACTATATTTTCTTATTTGTTGATTTATTGTTCCTTATATATGTAGATTTGTACAAATTAGCTAATTGAGCGACAGACGTATTCATATTTAAAAAAAAAACCATTATACAACATTCTTTAATACAATCACGACTATACAGGGTTTTCCATCGAACTGGGTCGTTAGATTTTTTTTGAACTTCTAGCAGGAATTTGATTTTGAAACTTGCAGTGTAGTCATGGCCCACTGTGGTCTATTTAAAGAAGATATTAACTTTATAGCACTTTCGGTATACAGGGTGTTGATATCAACTTTGTTATTTTAAATGGGATGATACAATTTTTGTCGGTACAATGAATGTATCGAGTCATTCACAATTAGTGTACGTGAGGGTTCCCTATCCCTAAACTCAACCGTTTTGGAGATATTTGCAATTTTGTTTATTTTTTGACGTTTGCACTGTTTCAAGTGAAATTAAATAACTGATGAGGTATCAGATTTGTAGTGGTTCTACTAATATCGATGTAAGTACAAAGATGTAGGTAGAAAGTGTTATGGCAATAATGACCGAATCATATACAGGGTGTTCGAAAACGCATCTCCAATGTGGACACCTTTAAACCAACAAAACTCTTTTATTTCAAATGGAACATGGTATTTTTTACTACAGCATTGAATGCAGCGTAAAATTCTATACCAATTGACATTAGAGTTTGGTATACCTATTTTTGATAGTTTTTGAGGTATATCGAAAGTGCTATAAAGTTGAAAATATTTTCTTTAAATAGATCACAGTAGGCCATGACTACACTGCAAGTTTCAAAATCAAATTTCTACTAGAAGTTCAAAAAGTTCCCAGTTCGGTGGGATACCCTGTATAGTATATATAATCTGTTGAATGAAATTTAGTTGTTTACTTTAGAATAATAAGATTTAAATTGTAAACGATGGATTATATTAAATGAAACATAATTATTCTCTACTCAAGAAATTCCAATTTCTCCTAATACCCTCCATTACCTCATTTGCATAATTTCTTCTTCATAATTTAGGTAGTGGACAATCCCGGTAAACATCATTAGCACAGCAAGGAGGTTTGCCTTCCCAGCATTATTATATTTGTTTGCAGCAGTCAAATATCTCCGTTCAGGCTTTCATTGAAAATTATGAATTACTAAAATAATTTATATTTTGAATACGTTTTAAGCACTGTAACAAGATAAAATATATAATTGTGTTACGTATTTAAATAGGTAATAGTGACATTTTCTTTATTTCTTGTATTTTATTAAAAAAAAAAAAATAGATAAAACAAGCAGGAATAAAGAGCCACTAACTATTTAAAATAATAAAACAAAAACTTGGTAAGTCTTTTTATCATTGATTAGAAATAACTTACATATTATTAATATCAAAACATTGTAATTTTCCACAACAATAAATTTGAAAATGCGATCGTAAGTTTGTTATATCTAGCGGCAGGTTAAATTTAAACGATTATCAAAAAAAAAATATTAAATCTTAATAGATTCAATCAATGCCCCTACCTCAAGACTTCTATTCACAATATTAATGCAACTAGGCCAAAAACAGGGGAAGCTCTTTTAACTAAATTATGTTAAGTATTGTTACTTTTCATTGTAATTTAATAAGTTTTTAAAATTTGTAACCACATAATACTTTCTAGATTTTCCTTTGTAAATATGAAGTTCTCTTACATGTGAATACAGGACGTTACATAATATGTATTCTCTACTGACTTCGCCAAACTATGTAGGTACATAGGTATGTAGATACATATACAAGTTCCTAGGCATAGACTGCGTGTAGGCAACGCCACTGAGTTTTCCGCTTCCCCACTTCTCCGAACGCGGTTGTCCGTGCTTTAATCATTAGTCAAATTTTTATATCTATGGACAGACTATACTTCTATAGAGGATGATATGCACTTCTATATTTACGTAGTCCCTATTAGCATTATATTTTTATTTAAACAAAACTGGCCACATTTTGATCATTAGTCTTTACATTTCAGAATTAAAAACGACCCTTGTTAAACAGAAACAAATCGTAATCTGCCATGAACCTTATTTATTGTTAGTGGGATGAAAAAAAAAACATTCGCAGAATGCAACAGGAAACTAGGGATTACCACTACTGCTTCTTTGTCTACCTGGTCTTGCCAGGTGTTATTCAATTGTGGGATTGCCAGGTGTCTAACTAGAAAGTCAATGTATTTTTAATTTGTATTCAAGTTCAGTACAGGAGTATATTTGAATTGATAGAGAAGAGTGGAGAATTACATGATGTGTGTGGAAAATTTGAGTATCAAATTATAAACAACAAATATTGATACGCCAGGCACATATCAAATAATCTTCGGAAGCCAACTGTTATGAACGTCTCTGTATTTTTGTTTAATTATATGGATCTAGAAAGGCCATAACCGGATGAACTGGTGAAATTAATCCTTGCTTCGGCTATTTTTTTCTGAAGTAAAATAAATAGCCGAATAAATAATAAATAATTATATATAATATTGAATGGTAAGAAAATTTTAATATTGCATTTTTTATAGTTTTCAAGTAAATAACAGTTAAGAACAAAACAAAAGAGAATTATTTTTGCTAACCTACGTGATATATTTTTTTTTGAGTTCCTAGTATGTTGTAGTAGTTGTCGATAGTATGAACATCTCTAGTTTTTTTTTTATGATCTTAGACGTTCCCCTAGTAAGCCAAAAATATAATTAAATACTATAATAGTATTTCTTTATGTTACCCTTGCGGGGCACCCATGATCTTTTCACTAAATATACCTGCCACATATCTAAACATGTACAAGTTACAACTCAATATAGCTGGTATAACAGCAAAATATAAGAATATTAATTAAATAAACGTTTACTGTATTTGTACAAATTTAATATATGTACAAACTATATTCATTTAGGCTTTAAATTGGGTTTTAAATATGGGGTCATCATAAAGTAAGGAATATTCTTTAAAGTCTTACATAATTCTAAGAAATCAAGCGAGTAGGAAAAAATAAATGGTAGCTGGTTGCTTTTGGATTTGAATTTTACTGCATCTGGGGAAACCAAAAGTGTTGTCGTGTCAACTGTTGATACAAGCGTCAAATAAATCATTGCGATCTAGAGAATTGTTTTTAAAATAAGACTCACATAAACTTCCATAGAAACGATTTAAACTTTCAGAATATGGATCTCCAAAGAAGAATTGGTTTAGTACAATGTTATTACGAATGCGGTATAAAGTACATTGCTGGATTGCGAAAATTTCGTACAAAAATGAGGTTAAGATTAGGGACCTATCGTTTGAAAGGGTACATGCCATGGTTTGATTAGCTAATTTGGAAGAACCGGCCCTGTATACACAAGAATTAGTGACGTCCAAGTTGCAGAAGCTCTTCAGGAAAATGAAAACATAGCCAACACTATTCTGCTAGCAATCAGTAATATTAATTCGATATCGAAACGATTGCAAATGCCATATATCACCGTTTGGAAATTTTTACCTAAAATTCTGAAAATGTATCTCTATAAACTGAAACTGCTTTTTGAATTAAAAAATGCATTCCTATCAGCTGATTTTTTCTTGTACGAATATTGGCTCTGATGGAAATTGAACCCGAACGGTTATCCTGTATTTTATGGACAGATGAGGTCCATTTCTCTCTAAATGGTTGAGTTAATATTTAAAACTGTTGAATATGATCCACAGATAATCCACATGAAATCGTGCAGGAAGGTCTTGAAGGCAACAAAGTGGACGTTTGGTTTTACTGTTAATTTTATCACTGGATCATACTTCTTTGAGAAGATACAAAATGGAGAGGCCATATCTGTAACTGTTACTGGCGAACGATTTGTTGGCAAATGTTTCAAAATTATGCCATTCCCCGGATACAAAACCAGCACGAAGCAACTGAAAACACCATGTTTATGCAGGATGTAGCACACTAGCATATTTACCGGCCAGTTTAAGAATTGTTAACTGCCTTTTTCAAGATTTTGTTATAAACAAATATTTTGTAAAGTTATGGCCTCCAAGATTGGTGGGTTTATTTAAAAAGTTTGGTGTTTAGAACATAACCTACCAACACTGGAAGAATTAAAGGAGTCTATTAGGGATCAAATTGCTGCAATTCAACTAAACATACGGAGTAATGCTGTGTACAGGTGTCCGTTTATATTTTGACCCCCACCTACAGGTGTATAATTCAAGATAGAAAAACACTTTAAATACAAAGGGTATAGGATTTTTGCTCTATTATCTTCTACAAATTTCAAAGTTGATATTATCTCATAAATTAATAAACAAATGAATACAACTTACATTTTCTGAATTAATTCCTGAACATTATTGTGCGGTATCTTATATAAACGATCATACTCCCATAGAAAAAATCAAGCGGTGTCAAATCGGAGGATCTTGGCGGCCATTTTGCAGGCCCGTTTGCTCTAAACCAATTGTTTCCAAAAATTGACCCCGTAAACCATATAATTTTGAAAATAGAAAAAAAAAACTCTCCAACTATGCCAGTGCCTACTACGACTTACATAAAAAAAAATCAACTTTATGCCGCAGGCGAAAAATGAATGCATAAAGTTAAAAGCTAATGTTAAAACAGTTTCTTCGTATCGTTAAAGACAAGCGAGTTATTAGGCATTCTGGAAAAGTTGAAAAATTCAATGTTTGGCTATAACTCAGAAACAAAAGAATATTACTGATTTCTGTATTCACCAATGTATAAATTACGAAAAATGAGATCGAAAGCTGGCCTTCTCGTTTTTTTCCTATCTCTTACAGTTAGGGAATTAGCCTATACTGACAAGTAAATTGGACCACTCTGTACAATGTAAAAATGGACCACGAATCGAACATTTGCGTTAACCACTGTTGGACATAAGAAATCCCATTATTTAAGCAATTGAAGTTCTTTCTATGTTATTGTTACTTTAATTTGTTAAAAATACATAATAAGTTGAAATATGTCCTTACTTTATGATAAGTATGTCCATCTTGCGATACTTTACACTTTATATCGTGAATATGAGGTGACAAATGTACAACACCATATCAGCTGAATGTTTCCCCTTGCAAGGCGAAATTGAAAAATATATCCGTATAGCTTGCTGTAACAATAAAATATTATTAACTGCTAAACAATTCCGTTTTGGCTCAACATAATTTTCTTGTTTAAACAGCAAAAATGTTTATTTTGACATAACAGTTAACACTCATCCCTTTTAACACAAATATTTATGTAACCTTACAAATAATTGTTCCTTTTTTATTTTATAGTGTAGTAAACTATAAGTAATACAATGATTAGAAACGTTATGTTATCGGTGCAAAGGTCAGGTAGTAATACACTATTTTTGCTTCATCATTATGAAACAATAACATTTTAAAGCGATGTTATAAAGAGTGAGTCTGTAAGTAGCTAGGGTGAATCTGGAGTATATTAAAAATATCTTGTATTAGATTCATTATATTTATAATGAAGAAAAACCACACAAATCAATCTTACAACGATACCAAAACCGGTATGGTAGATAATAGCATAATTAGTGGAACGAGCATAGTTGTAGGTCACCTTTAAGGGAATTTGACGGTCCATCAAAAGTGAAACCCGACTCCCCAGTCTAATATCGATCGTTTGCGTAGCAGACGCGTACACGACCCACCACCTTTCCCCAATCTCCAGCCGCGAACGCCGAACGCTTATCGACCGTGGGATGGACGAATTCGTGTCAAATCTCCCGTCAAAAGGCTGATGCCCTCTTCCATCTTCATTGTTTCTACTGTAAGCTTTAACGGGGTATTAAGTTAATTAATGAACACTGATTTTTTTTTGGTTTGTGCTTTGGAAGTTCACTACCAACATTTGTATCAAATCCGTTTAAATTACTATAGTTAACAATATGATCGAACTTTCGGGGCAAACTAACTGGTTTTGTAAATTATCATCCGAAAAGAGACATGAAGAATTTGAAATATAAGAAAACTACAATGAGAAAAAAGTTTTTCATAAAATGTTTATTAAGAAATTCATATTAACACCAAATAAAATTAATATTTGGAATGACAGCACCACACTGAAAAAAATAATGGTAATTTTACATTGCCACTTATGTGTGAATTTCAGATCAGCACATGTAATTAAAATTTTCCTGAATAGGTTATGTAAGGAAGCGCCATGTTTAGTAGTACAGTTACACTCGTGTGTTTGTGGTAACTACAAGTACTTTTGCTAGGTAAAAAGTAAATTCACAGAACAGGTTGTGTAACGTCGCAAATGTACAGTACAAATTCTGTAACTATCGCCATATGCATTTTTGTGTGTTATTAAGCGTCACTTATGAATCGTACCCTTGCCTGTCCAGATGCGTTTGTTATTCAGAGTGTTAAAATGCATGTATAAAGTAAGTCTAAAAATGATAGTATATGAATTATGTCGTTTCAAGTACTTGTTAATAAAACCGTATAGTTTATTTAAGTATTCATAGTTTTTTTTCAGCTTTTTTCTACTCATATATATAGTAAGGTAGGTGCTAACGAGTATCAGTACTAATATAATCTATATCTATCTTTATTCATGCTAGTACACACAGTGTTTACATATGTCAGACAGCAAGGAGTAAAGGAAAGCTAATCTAGATGAAAGTAAGTAAATCTTCAAAATTATTCTCCAAAAACTTCTCAACAGAATAAAAGGCTTTAGCAGTCAGTTAAGCATTTTTTCATAACTTGTTTCAATGAAGAGCATTGTTAAGATTTTATGTTGGTTGGTAAAGTATTATAACATTCGATAGTTAACTAACTACTAACTACTTGCCTCTTATATAAAAAATTGAAACCGATAATAAGTTTGTGGTACCTATTTATCTCATATTTGCACAGTTATAGCTTAGAAGTTGTATGAATTTACAACGAGCTTGTTATCTCGTTGTAAACTCAAAACTATGTAAACTCTTATATAGTAGAGTCAATACTTCCAAAATACACCAGATAGTCTGTTTCTAAATCAATACAAGTAGTTTTATTTTGTATTTATAGTGCTAAATGTTTTATTTAGATAGCAGATATGTCTTCCGGGTATTGTCACGTTGTTGCTTTTTTGCTTGACGCTTCGCTGATCATGCTGTCAACTTCTTCAGAAGGTCTCTAAAGACTGCCTTTAAAATCTTTAGAGAACTTCTGATAACATGATCAGCGAAACGTTAAGCCAAAAAGCAACTACATGACAATACCTAGAAGACATATCTACCATGGATTACGGTCGTGAAAGCCAACACTCAACTATTGGTAAAATTACATATTAAAAATACATAAGGCGAGATTTACGCTGGAATTTTCCAATGTAATAAAGCTGTAGTAAACCTGTAAAGCGCATAATGTAATAGTACATAACGAATTTAGTAAAAGTACCTAAACTACATAATATACAATGTACTGATACATTACCAATTATGGAAAACAAAACACATGATGGATTATGTAAAATTTTATTACAGAATGTTTCTGTAATTTTCCATAACCAAACGTTGGTTACAAAGATGCCAACGTTTGGTTATGTAATTTTACACAAAACCTTTTTATAGTGCACGTTTTTAGAATAACAATGTTTTTATATTAAAAGTTTTAACAGTTTTTTTTTATTTTTCATAGCTGTAGTATTCGATCCTAAAAAAGTAGTAGCAAATAGTAAGATTTCTATTGGTGCATTTTTATGCATAATTGTTTATTTGACTTTGAGTAAAGTACGCCCATACGAGTTAGTTAGCCTAAAAGTGATTAGTGTTTAGTAAGGTCATTACCTCTATGTATCATATTTGTGCGTTTCCTTATTATTCGTATCCATTATAAAAGCAGTTATAGATATGGATGTACCATAGTTATTAGTTTGGTGATCTGAAAAACTGATATAAAACTATTTGGCCGTACGCATACCTGTATATTATGTAAGTATTCAAGTTAGGAAATTGCTTTTATTGCTACATATAACATTTCATTCTCTCTTATATGCAGTATCTTATCAATAACTTGTATTACTTCAATACTTGTTTTTTTTTCTTTTCTGGGATAACATCTTCAATTAATAACTTAAAAACCTTTTCTGTCTCACTTCTTTCACATATCTACACACATCCATACGCCAAAAGTGTCTATAATATTCATGGATGCTGTATTTTTTAGATGACGTTGAAAATAACGAGACTTATAGTAATTGTGACAGCTGTGTTATTTTTAAAGCACCACTGCTTTTCGTGGAAAGATGTGGGGCTTTATTCGAAAAGGTCTTTTGGTGCTCGTCAGAAATTTTTGATTTCACACGAGGTACATAAATACTTTGAAAGGTTCCTATATCCAGCTAAACTTTACGGCTAGATATCATTATAAAGTGATTTCTAAAAAAATGTCCTGAGAAAAGCAGCAACTTATTTCAGTTCTGGGAGATATTTAAGGAAAAAAAAATGTAGGAGCAGTAGAGTCTCCGGATTTCTTTCTTGTGCTACACCTCCGAATACTCCAGAAAATATATTTAAAAAAATAATTAAACGTCTTGAATTTCGTTGGATGTGATCTAAAATACGCTAATAACTAAAATATTGTCATCATTAGTGACACGTCTATTTCTGGCCCTTGGTATCTGAAGCGTAAATCTCCCCATACATTTTGGTATTTTTCATAGGGTTTGCCCGTCGTCTTTAACCGATGCGACGTTCAAAACCGATAACCGATGCGCCCATCAGTGTTGCCAACTTGATGAATTTTCCACTAAATCTGGTGTATTGAAAGCACGTCTGGTGTTCACAAATCATATTCTAGTGGCTAGTGAAAAGTTTAGTGGATTTTCTTTAATTTTAGTAATAAATGTAGTGAATTCATTGAACACGAAGACTAAATTGCATCAAAGTATAGGAAAACCTAGTAGCGTCATTCTCGTCAAGATAAATTTCAGTCGAGGGGAGTCGCCATTTTATTTTGTACCGTATAATGTATGTTATGTAAGTCTACTTTCTATTCTATGATATGGAATCTAGATAAGTCTTTTGTAATTTAGCTTTCTTCTCGAATGTTAGAGTGTATTTTCGTTTATATGAGAATGATTTTTATTTCAATTCTACATTTTAATTCTAACATACACATACATTTTTAAAATTTCGGGCACAATATACAAAACAAAATGGTAGGTCACCAAAAATTTTCCTACATATAAAAACGTGTGTGAAGCTACTTGGTTTTCCTATACTTTGATTGTATATATACATATATATGTAAATAAATAAATAAAGTACAAAATAAAATAATAAAATAAATAAGGATATATATTATGATTTTATAAAACACGGTTACAGTTGTATATTGTTGTAAATTATTAATATTTGACTGCCTAATAAGAGTTGTATTAAATTCACACAAATTATGTACAAATTTATAGTAAAAAACTATTAATTACATAAATATCTAAAATACTTTTTTTTTGCTTTTCTTAAAATACTTTATAAAGTAATTCCTTTCCCAATTCTAGTGATTTTCTGGTGGAATTGTAATCCCAATCTAGTGAAATATGCTTCTGTCAATTGGCAACACTGGCGCCCATACACTTCTTGGTCAGTTCGAACTATTCGGTCGAGACGATGGAATCTTGTATTGTCAGTAGCGGCAGAGTTAGCTATTATGGAAAAAAAGGATCGAAGTAATGTAAAAACTGGTTTTTATAGCGAAAACACAGTTTTCGCACATAAATATTTTAGAGGTGCTAAAAGGGGAAGTATGAGATTGATGCAATTATTTACGTATGGATCAAGAAACATATTTTATACTGCCGAATTAGTGAATCTACTTTTGTTTTGACAGTTTTAATTGTAGCCCATAGATCACCTTCTTTCATTTTTATGAGTAAAACTTCGTAACCAGTATTCTTCTTTACATTAGCTCTTTAGTCTGTGGATGTAATTTTCCATAGGTAAGGATAACTTTTACATAATTCAATTAGGGATGGCTGCTCCGGATCGGAGCTGGTTCGCTTATCGAGTAGGTGCACCATGTTCGCTTTTCGTAAAAGAGCGGTTTTGCTAATCATTCTAAACATTCTAAAGGACAATGCCTTGAAGGACTTGCTAAATGCAGAGGTCTCCTACATCACCTGGATGGTCTGGCTGTTTACTGCGACATTTTATATCCTTTTTTGTTATATCCTCATTATTTTTAAAATACATCAAAGTAAAACTAGTAACGTTACTCTATATAATATCACATGATTAAACCATTACAATATATTTGCTGCTGACATCGCTGGTCCATCTAAATCAACAGCAGAATCATCTGTGGTGAAAAGATATTTATCTCTGCAGCGAACGCTTGCTCTGTATTTGGATTTGAACTTATCAGAACGCAAGTATAATTTATTAAGAACAGTCGTGAAAACTGTACAAAGGGATATTTTTCCCAGCTTGTATGCATTGAAACGTTATAAGAATCAGTTTTCTCATGAAATTGCCTTCTCACGTGAGACAGCTGTTACAGTGAATATGCATAGTATATTGAACACAACTGTTCACAGCATTTTCAGTGTTATTGACGACGCAGACTGCACAGAGACATGCAGTTCTTTAAATTTAACTTAATTTGTAAATGGAATATGGATAGGAGTTCCGGTCATAGCACTTACAAACAGGAATTCGTAGATGAAGCTGCATCTGACGAGTTTATAGTTTTTTTTATCGCTTTCGTTCCTATTACATATATGGTCGCTAAAGCTTCTGGATCAGTCCTTTGGAAAAATCCACGTACATTATCATCGCTGTGTTGTCGACCACTGAAATTCATGTTCGCTAAGGGGACTGCAAATTTAGTTGAACAAAAATACCAACAGTTTGACAATTTTTTCAAAAATAATATTGAAAAGTTTACCAAAAACTTTGGAGAGAAAAAAACTTCATTTCATTTATCTATGGTTGATGGAAGTGTATGAAATATTCTTAGCTCAAAGAAGCCTTCCGCTACCTGTTATACTCGCGGAGCTAAACCTAAAGAAATGAACGCCAACGAGTTAAGTAAATTTATACCAGACACCGAGAAGTAAAAGTATGGTTTGTCACCTTTACAGAGTTGGATTCGGTTTTTGGAATGTTGCTTGAAAATAGCATACCGCCTTCCTCTTAAAAAGTGGCGCGCTACCCAGAATTTAAGGAATTAAAAGATGAAACAAAGAAGCGAATTCAAATTAAGTTAAAAATTAGCTAAGGTTCAATATAGACTATTATAGACACACCTAAGTAAGGGCTTGGTAGTTCCAATAATGCAAATACTACCAGAAAGGTTTTTTAGGAATACAAAACCAGTACCAAAATTACGGGTCTTAATGAACAACTTCTTTGTAAGTTCTATACTATTTTGAGAATTTTAAATTGTAAGGAAAAAGTTAATAACAGTAAATTTAATATTCTGGCCAGTGGCCTGAGAAACCAGGGAACTTTATCTAAAAAATATTCCTGGTATAATGCCCCTATTAGCATTCACAAAATACTTGTACATGGCTATCAGGTAATATCACAATTTTATATGTTTATTGGAGAATTGTCAGACGAGTGTTCGGAAGCTAGACAAACATAGATTCGCAAACAAAGATTAACCCACACTCCTAAAAGGTCCGGAACGGAATCAAATATTGATTTAATGAATCGATTGGTGATCATCGGACTCATTATGGCATTTCACAGAAAAATTATTTCCAAGAAAGAAAGAAGTTTAATTGATAGTAGTAACAACAACAGCATTAAAGAGTACCTGGAAGACGATCTTTTATTGCCCTGTGACATCGGAACCGCTTTTACAGGTAAGTACTAATGACAGTGATTGTGACTCAGAAGACGAGTATGTATACATACCTGCCCATGTATTTAGACTCTGAATATATTATCCGTTTAGCATTAAAAATATAATAATGTCTTGCACACAAATACATGTACGATCTCAGTGTATCCACTAAAACATTAATTTTTTGTATGGATCCTCTTTATTACATATCTGTTAATCTATTATATTTTGTTTTGTATTGCATATGCCTGAAAAGTATTCGGTTTAACAAACTTATAGTTACTTACACTTGTTACAAGGGACATATAAGCTTAGATTTTTTTGTGGGTAACCTCGTATTATAAGGCTACGATTTTTTTGCTACCAATGTTTTTATATAGTTGATAATTCTCTAGTAAAACTATAGTTTTGGAATATTAATTCGTGTCCGAGTTATGTTTTTTGTCCTGTTCAGTTATAACATCGCAGCACTGTGCGACGGGCAAAAGTCAAAGTCATCCGTCCATTTTGACCAACGGATTGGACCGATCTGTCAAACACGATGAGAAAAACCAAAGTGTACACTGTTGAAAATATTACGGTGTTGGCGTTAATTTTGCGCTTGTCAAATATTTTAGTGTTGATTTTTCCAAACTTTGCCAGACGAGTTGACTACGCGTATTTAATAGAACAGAAATTACTAGAATTTCGTGGTGAATTCTTTGTTCAGATATGAGGATTGACAATTTTTCTAGACATTCAGAAGCGTCAACCAATTAGAATTTTTCCCTCGGATAGAAATATAGAAACCCCACCTATTCTAATACAGTATGCATATACGCACCATCTGCATTGCGCGTTGTATCTGTTTTCGTGTTTGATTCTCCCGTATTAACATATCCAAACAACCATCAAATGTGACTGACTGCGAAGTGTAACCTTCATGTTATTAAACGTTAATTCCAGTTGGCATAAAAAATTCAACATCTCAAAGATGTATTGAACATCTATTTACGCAATTAGTTTAGACTTGAATCACATACCATAAACATTCACTTAATTTTATAATGGTTCTCAAAAAATCATTTAAAATTGGTATGTTTAGTTTGAAACCAAAACTTGTGAATGAGTGGTTTTGCATAATTATAATTAAGAAAAACGTCTTAAAGAGAGAATATTATAGCACTAAGAAATAGGAGTTGCATATTAAAAGACGTTGTGTTTAGAAAATGGTGTTAAAACACCCAATAGATCGCATTCATTTAGTTAAACAGCTAGTAAATTTGTCTAGTCTAGATAAATAAAATGTGACTAGAAGTATTTTATAATTCCACGTGTCAGTTGGACAAATAACCCTTAGCAATAGACAATACTTGACTATCTTTGCTCGTCAAATTTAAACTTCTATAGTTCTCGACAAAATAACACGAAAGAGTGTGGACCTCTCCTGCACTTTAAATTAGTCAAAAAAGTGTTAAAATTTTCAACAGTGTATGGGGCCCTTTAAAACAGTCATTTCTATGTAAATTATGTTCCAGTGTTGTACGTAAACATACGAAGATGTGGAGGTCTCTTTTCTAGATACATCGCTTGATACATCGTTAGAGTGGCCAACTTTCGTCTACGCATTAGGTCAGTATTAAGTTTTATAAACGTTCATTAACGTTTAACACAAGTATACAATACAGTGTCGGGAAAGAGCAAAATTACTTATTTATTTAACTATAAATATTATATATAAGCCCCTTACCTTATTTGAGTAGCAGGAATGGTATAGGATTGCTGAAAAGTTTGTAGCATTAAGTGTTTCAAGGTTTTTCTCATTAAACCCCTTTCGTCATGATGATAAAACATGCTTACATTTTGAAAAAGAGCATTCAACATCTACGGATGTTGAACACGTGTAATTAAAATAATCTTTATAGGTAGATAACGGATCAGATGCACCAGCACCAATGTGTAGTCCGATTTGTGCCACCACAACAACTGTTTATCGCACATTGTACAAACTATTTTGACACCACCATAATGTAAATCCTGGAATTCACCGATATGCTTTTCTACATTATAAAACAATGGGGGGATTTGGGATTTTCTACGCCCGACATTATATTACATTTACATAATGCGTAAAATGTTAACGGAGAATTGCACTATCTCACACCAAGACTCGATTAACACTGATACTAGATACTAGACACACGAATTGGAGGGAGTAATTTACTGCCTTGAAGATATACTATAGCTAAACGTTCTGCACAGTGCGAGGCGAGTGCGGCCCGTCTAAGCAGACACGAATTAACTCTGTGCATCGCACATGCTGCTCTATTATTAGCATTAAATCTGATGCACACAATTAGCGTATCTATTTTGTCAACATTAAAATAATAATCATCCATTTGGTGCTACTTTTGATGAATAATACCTAAGAATTTTATAGTTAGTTTGACACTAAAGCTGTAGTAGTTGTTTTCATCGCCTAGCTTCTTTAAGCGATGTGTTCAATTCGTCTAAGCCTACATTTATCAATTTATGTTTTTAAATAATTAGATGATTGTGACAGATGATATGTCGTAATAAAGAGAATTTTTTAATCTTAAAATACGTAATACAGTTGGTACATTCCACTTAATATTTTGTCCTATCTCTAACAACTAAGATATCTAATGTGCCAACTAATTTGGACTGAACACATCAAACAGACTGAACACTAAGAGCAAGCGAAAATTTTACATCGTAAAACTATAAGCATTGCATGTGTTGATGAACATTTTTTATAAATACTTTTCATATCCTAGCCACGTTTTGCGTCTGAAATACGCTCTCGCCTAATTATAACATAGCATTTTGGAGAAATATTAAAAAAATGAATTGAGCTTATAAATCCAGAAGCAAAAACTATATCAAAATTAACGAGCTATTTTTCTAAAATTCAGTTAGTAAGAAAGTTATAACGCATAATATAAATTGAAGAAAAAATATTTTTCAAGGTTTTTATCTCAGAAAAGTAGCACTATCTTATCTTTTCGTATCTCCGCTAGAAAATATTGCTATATTATATCTACACTGTCCGACAAAGTTAGTGTTGTCGTACAACACTTAGCAATTATAAAAATCAAATAGCAAAACACAAAAATTCGGTGTGGACGACGACATTAATTTTGTTCAGCAGTGTAAGTACATACATCGCATTTAGCTCACCTGTACATACAACATATTAAATCTGTAATATGGATGTTTTCCGTGCCATGACTCCACAAAAAAGTTGAAGACTGCCACAAAAGCACCCACAGTACAGTGTCAAAGATCTCTGTGTAATTGAACTCGCCAAACGACAAGGGAATGAAAATCAAAACAAATAAGATGTCTATTGTTATTAAAGCTGGAGTTATTTTCAAATAATTCTATAAATATATTTGTTTTTTCACGTATTTCGCGTATTTACTTTTATTTCTGCAGAGACAATAAAGTAATATTACAGGAAAAACACAAAACAAATAGTCAAAAAGTTACGATCACCATCAAATGTATACACCAGAGGCTACCTCTACTCTCTATTACAAACAAAAGCATGCGCTTCGCACATATGTATAACGATATACAGTTGCGAGCAAATGTTATAGGCACCCTAAATTTTGGGCGAATATCACAGTAAGAAATGAGAAAATAAAAACTTGTAGGTAATACATTTTTAAATATTTTAGTATTTTAAGGGATCTTATTAATTTGTGCTATTAGAGTGTCTTAGTACAGCTATAATACTTTTTAGATGGGAGGGGGAAAGTGACTTCTCGAAGACTTGAAAATATATAAAAAAAAAATAATACATTTACAAAAGGTGTCTATAAAGACTATTGTAACCATAAAGACGATTATAAACGTTGAAATAACTGTCAAAAAAAATGCAAGAAACATGAAACCCATTAGTTTTGTCAAAGGTGCCTATAACATTTGCTCGCGACTGTATATAATACTATTTGTGCTCGTGTAGTATAGAGCGATGGCCATACAATTAACGATATCTGTTTTGGGGAGATATATTAACTTTCTACCTTATTTTTTCCTTGATTTTATTAAAGTATGTACTTAGAAATAATCCTTAGTCGTTTTCCAGTCAATCTTGGGCAAAAATTACATTTATTGCAAAAGGGAAAAATATTACCGTTAATATTATGTGGCACCCCCAATTTGTTTATTATTTCGGCTATCAACATGGCGACTGAGGTGATCGTAACATGCATTCTACTATAGAACCATACATACATTGAAGTTATTAATTATTTAGCCAACCTTGAGTAAGATTTATATGTTGTATTGTTGTGTATTGTTTATTTTACAGAATCTTTAATACGTTTTCTACTCTTGACAAAAAATTGTTTCTTATAATTAATTGTAAGTAAATTTATATTGTAATCATTTTAGCTATTACTTTTTCAAATTAATTATTGTTATCCTGTATTTACAACATTTATTCTTATTTTAACTTGGATACACAATTAAAAAAGAACAAAAATAAATGTCGAAACGTTTTGTTTAATTTAGATTTTTGTTTGTTTTAAAATAGCCATATTGACCAAAAATTAACCTGGGTACAATAGAACTATACAGTCACTAGCTCTTTGTTAGGACAATGTATTACCTACAGAATTGGCAAGGATTTAGCGAACGGTATTAGGCCTCTTTAGTAGTTTATTGTCCTTGTGACTAACATACTTTTACCCCACACCGTAAGTTTGTTATGCCGCGCCGTTCGGATTTCTACTGCAAAAAGCTTTGATAACTCCATAACAAATAATCTTAATTTAATTAATTATTATATATTAATTAATATTGGACCCAATTAATTACAGATTTGGAAAGGCAAAAGATAGAAATTGTCTAAATTTAATTCTTTATTATCTTTAACCAAATTTTCAGTCTTCATCGGCACAGTTTCCGAACTAACATTTATAATCCGTTTATAAATCCATTTATAATAATCTGTAATGTTAATGTTGCAAATATATGTTATATTATTATCATTAAGTTTCTGAAATTTTTTACATTAATTAAAATCAAATATTTCATTAAATACTAAGACCTTCTACTATGTGGATAGAAGTAACAGGAAGGAAGAAATCAGCGTTATGGCAATCATCACTAAATCCTATACAGGGGATAATATATATACATATAGAAAATAATAATAATGGAAATACTCATTTCCATACAAAATAAGGAGGTTGGTATCGACACCCTGTATACTGGAAGTACTAGGAAGCTGAATATGTTTTCGTTAAATAGATCGTAGTTGCCATGGCGATCCTGCAGAATTTCAGTTATGTATGTACAGCTCCTCCCACAAAAAGGTTAACAATCTACATATAACTGTGTTTATTGGAGGTAATTTTACTCATACCAGCCGAAGAGTAGCCCACTCACGTAATGTTACATCGGTATTAATAATATTCATATTTATATCCTGCTTCATTTGGTAAATTGCCTATGAAAGTGGTTTTGACGACCTTGATTTATTATTATTAGTTTTCAATATTTTTCATTGAATACCTCGCATAACTAAAATACATACAGTTACGGACAAATGTCATACGCATATTCTTTCATAATAAAATTAATGAAACATTTCATTTAAAATTTTTTTTATTATCTGTTAATACTTCCTAAATAGTTAGCTGTCAATTGCTTTTTACAACATTAATATGAAAAATAAATGAATTAAACTTGTCTGCGATTGTATATCTCGACACTAATATTAGGTATCTCTTATATTTTTAATAGTAAAAAAATTAAAACAATGAATAGTTGAAATGAAAGCAGTAGGTGTTGCAGAAATCAAGGCATCCTCATAAATCTGATGATGCCATCGGTAAATATAGGGACAATTTTGTGTTTCGTACGATAACTGTTCCGTGCAGAAATCGCGAATTGTGTAAGAATGGATACTTTCCGCAAACATTTATTTAACAAGCATTGACCTGGCCTCTAAATAGTCCGGACTTAGGTCCTATTGTGAATGTTTGAGCTGCATTAAAGCAGTCGAATATATATGTATACATATATAAAGACTTCGTTCCGGCAAATGCAGATAAACTATGAGAAACTTCTAGGAAGTAATCGAAAGTAATGGGGACTAGAGACATTGGATGCTTCAAGATTGAAGAAATGGATTTATGCAAATGTTATAATTAGATAAAACAATAAAATAAATATACAGTGAGAACATTTTGTTATTACAGTTCACATGTGTATATGTATGGTACGTTACTAGCAAAATATCCTTGCATTTACTATTGAAAACTATATATTTTATTTATATTCTGCTAAATGTTACAATTAAAAAATTACGAAAATGAAGAAAGAAGCTTGTTTATCCACTATATTCCATATTGGCCGTATATAAGCAAAATAAGGTATTCTAATACATCAATAAGAACATTCGGAAACCAATAATCTATTTTACCAAGGAATGCATAAAAATATTATTTCAACGCGTGCTTGTTTATGCCTTAATAACAAAAACTAAATTATAAAAACAAAAAATCCTGTGTCGGATAAATACACAACGAATCATACATAGCATCTGTTTACACCGATAAGCCGCAATCGTAGTAAAAGCTATAGTCCATCCCAAATGCGCTCGCCACATACATTTTCGCGTAGGTCGTTAACTTTTTCTTGGTAGGAGCTGTACCTATCAGAAGTTCTAAGAGACCAGTTCGTTGGGACATTTTGTATAGTAACAATTTCTCCATTAGATATCGAATGAATATTTATTGATGAACAGTATTCGTTGTTCTTACAAAAAAGAAATAGAATTTTTAAAGGTCAAAGTTCAAGAGTCGGCTATACCATTACCTTAGGCAAGGTAGAGTAAATCGCTTTTTTGTTGGTTGTAATTTAGTACATTTATAAAAAGAAAATTCTAAATTCGGTCACACTTTTCCCCTAATGCAGACAGTCTTTGACCTCGGAACGGCCAACAGCCGATCCCCTTTCATCAGAGCAAAAAAAAATACAGCGAAGACTGGGCCTCTCTTAGACCAACGACCTTGCCCTTTCATGTTGCGCTATACATAGTTCCCCAATCCCAATCCATCTCGTATACCTTTTTGTTTTGGCGTCTAAATAACCCCAGCCGTCGCTTTTCTCTTCGCGTCCCCGCTTCTACAGATTCCCTTTTGTTACCCGCTCTCAGTCTCGTTTCGTTGGATGGTAACCGGGATCACGTTTTCGCGACTCAATTTATTGTCATACACACAACGGCGCAGCGTCTGCGACCTTGGGTCCGGTTAGTAATCTAATAGGAGCCGGAGTTACGTAAACCATTGTCTCGTCAGGCGCAGACGTTGTAGTCAAACTCATCACATTTTTTATGTGAAAAAAGTGGCAGCCGCCTATTTGTTAAATTTATGCTAATTAATTAATACGTTTTATGCTAAAACACAAAGATAAAAGTAAAATAAGCTTACATTTTCCCTGATACGTTATAATCATTTCAGGATTCATATACAAAAATGGCAAGACATGTCTATTCTTTTGGCTGAAAATTATAAAACAAATAACGCTACTTGCTTATTAGGTTGTTTAATATTTATTAAAGCTTACTGAATTTCTTAATTGATGTTTGAGCAGCAAATACATTATAATACTGAGTGAGCAACCGGATGTGACCACCACGTAACCTCAAATTTTAAGGTGGCAACATTGTTAAGTAGGCAGTACAAAATGTGCCTGCCACATTACTGATTTGTCAGATGATATTTTTATAACTTAACCTTAAAACAAGAGACGTGACATATATTTTTTTCTTTTTTACTTTCAAGAATAAATTATTTTTTAGATCACATTTAAAACAAAATCACTTTGGTAAATATGTTTATTAAAATATTCTTAGAAATTTCATGTACAATAAATGCTCGAAATGACCACTATCATTTTGTAAACATAAATTGATTCTTCGTTGCATATTGTGAAACACCTTGATTAAAACTTCTTCGTGCTTTATCATTTACCGCTGCAGTGATGACTAGAGTGGTCAACTTTCATCTGCGCGCCAGGTCAGTACTGAGCTTCATATAACATTAACGTTTAACACAAGTATACAATACAGTGTCGGGAAAGAGCAAAATTATTTATTTATTTAATTATAAATATTATATATAATCTCCTTACCTCATTTAAGTAGCAGAAATGGTATAGGAATGCTGAAAAGTTTGTACCATTAAGTGTTTCAAATTTTTCTCACTAAACCGCTTTCGTCGGGATGATAAAACATGCTTATATTTTGAAAAAGACCGTTCAAATGAATGATGTTACTGCCTTTAAGTTATACTATGGATAAACGTTCTGCAGAGCGGGAGGCGAGTGCGGCCCGTGTAAGCAGATATGTCTGACCACTCTAGTTATCAGTCTGAACATTTCTTCACAAAGAATTGTTTTGTACCTTTGTATTTGTACGCTGCTTCTCTGATTTCTGGACGGATAATAAAAGTTTTGTATTTTTCCAGGAAATCCTTTACTCCTCTTTGTATTTTTAAAGTGCTTTACCGTGGTTTGTTTCTTTTTTTACAGAGGATACCTACCTTTCCTGCTTTTGCTTGTGATCACACAATTCGTACTGTGATGATTTATTCGCTCAGTAATCCTGGCTGGAAGAAGGTCGGTTCATACAAGTGAAAGAAATGTGGACAAAATAATTTTACTACACTGTTTTGAAGGATCTGAAGATTGCGAAGGCGATCAAGATATTGTACTAACTCAGTTGATAGCGATGAAAAGGTTTCATCTGAAGTACAATCAGAATACGAATTTGAAAATGGGTCTGACGCAGAAAATATATAAAACGTTTTTCTTTTTCGAAATTGTAGGTCAAAAAATAAGCTTGAAAAATGATGCGTAGATCTACAAACACATATAATGGGACGAAAACCACTACGGCATGTAAAATCAATCAAGATGGAGGACCTACAAGATAAGCAAAGCGAAACGTAGAGACAATTTCCGGTACTTTTTAAAACTATTTTGTAGAAATAATATTGTAAATCATGCATTCAATGGACTAATGCCAAAGGTAGACTCAAGCGTAGATTTATGGAAAATTCTGGATTCCGAGTTTCTACCTTTTGTTAATTGTTGATATCGGCAGAAATTTGCAAATGTCACAACGAAACCATTACAAATTTGTGGAATGTACAAAATGGGCGCACTATGTGTATTCAACAAAACTATGAGCAGACACAGGTTTACTGCAATTTCTCAATGTCTGCGTTTTGATAATGTCGAAACCCAAAGAAAAAATCGAGATTTACATAAACTGTAGACAATTAGAACAACTGTTCACTTTCCGTGGTCGGTGTCCATTATTAAAATAGAATATATCTTACAATCCAGGGAAGTATGGCATAAAAATCTGGGCAGCATGCGACAGTAAAGCTTCATTTGCTTAAACATACACACCAAATATGTATATACTAGTGAAACAAGACATCAGCGTAGACGAAACCCAGGCAAGCGATTTGTCTTAGATCTAACTAAGGATTTGTAAAAATCAGGTATATAAATGCTACCAGCGGAGATGGAAAAGACACATTTCGAAAACATAATTAGTGACTACGCGTGGAAGGGAAGTATATTCCTCAAAATTTATTGGCCATGTCAGCCTTTTACTGTCCAAAACGGTAAAAAATTGTTACTTTGCTATCCGCCGTGCATGACACTGGCGAATTTTTTGTATATGAACAGAAAAATCGGCAAGTAGTTATTGATTACAATAGAACAAAGTGAAGTGTAGTTATCATGAATAAGCTTCTTCGAACATACTGAACATATATATCATGGAAAAACAAACAAGGTGGCCGGTGACAGTTCTTATAGAATGGTAGATCGTTAACATTGAATGTTGCATTATATGTGCTCATCTAAATGATGAATGCCTCTAATGTAAATAATTAATTTTAACATTTTTTTACTACCATTATATTTAAAACTTTCAAACTTGGTTAGCAAATTTTATATAATAATAAAATATGTTTTTGCCACGCCCTCCACCACGATGTGGAGAGGGGTAAGATCCAATATCTGTTAGGCAGGTTATCATATCACCAGTTATGCATACGTATGCTAATATTTGCACTTTCGGAAAATTAATTCTCGCGGTGGCTGGATTAGTCCTTTTGCTCCAAGCAAAAGCTGTATAAGTGATAATCGGTCTCACTATCCTGCAAAGTTTCTGCACATCATCAGGGTTTTTTTGGCCTTGTTGATTACTTCATGTTCGTGTTTGTTCCAGAGAAGTTTATTGTCTAGGGTAAGGCCATCTATCTATGTTTTGCCCATTCATTTTTATGATTTTGAGGTTGGATTTTCTTTTGAATGCTACTAAGGTAGTCTTGGTGGGGTTAACATTGAGTCCCACCGATTGACACCATCTTCTCGTAAAGTTCAGTCCTCTTTGAACTAAGTCGCAGAGGGTTCCCAAAATTTGCATCTTGCATATATGACAATATCATCAGCATACCCTTGACAAGGTTTACCTAGATTAGTAAGCTCGCATAAGAGTTCATCTACCACTAAGCTCAACACAAATGAGGATTTAACTCCCCCTGTGGGCATCCTCATCAACTAAGAAACAAAACGCGCTTAAATTTAAACTTGAAACTTGATCTTTAGGCCTTGTTCTGCCTATATAAAGCTAGTAATTCTCATTGATAACTATATTATAACTTCTTGTGTAAACAAATTATATCATAAATAAAGTGGTTGGACGTATCTGCTTACATGGGCCGCACTCGCCTCGCGCTGTGCAAAACGTTTGGTCATAGTATATCTTCAAGGCAGTAAAATCGCTCCCTCCGATTCGTGTGTGTAGTATCTACTATCAGTGTTAGTCGAGTCTTAATGCCAGATAGTACAATTCTTTGTTAACGTTTTACGTATTGTAAATATAATACAATGTCGGGCGTCGAAAGTCCCAGAAAACGTCCATTGTTTCATAACGTAGGAAAGTATATCGTTTCGTTCTTTGTTGGACAATGGCTGGGAATTAAAAAATAAAGTTTCTATTTCATGTGGCGTGACGTTCCGGCATCCCTTATATGCCTAGTACATGAAATGAAAAATAACATTAGAAAATTTTGAATTCACTTTTGTATATTTGTTAGTCCGTTTGTGATATAATTTTAAAATATTGTCGTCCTTTTTGTTAAACAAAAGTTAGAACCGAAAGGATAATACGATTTGGCTAAATAATACACAGCAAGAAAAGTAAATCGGTGAATTCCAGGATTTACATTATGGTGGTGGTGCATCTGATCAGTTATCTACCTATAAAGATTATTTTAATTATGCGTGTGTTACATCCGCAGATGTTGAACGGTCTTCTTTCAAAATTTAAACATGTTTTATCATCGATACGAAAGCGGTTTAGTGAGAAAAATCTTGAAACATTTAATGCTACAAACTTTTCAGCAATCCTAAACCATTTCTGCTACTTAAATAAAGCAAGGGGCTTATATATAATATTTATAGTTAAATAAATAAATAATTTTACTCTTTCCCGACACTGTACGGTATACTTTTGTTAAACGTTAATGTCACATATGTATATGAAACTTAGTACTCACCTGGCGCACAGACGAATGTTGACCACTCTAATAATAAAAACCAAATGTTTTTCATATTTAAAGTTTTTAAAGAAAATATACCGAACATATATAGAATAACACCTAATATTTTTGGTCATTATTAGTTTATTTAAAGATTAATAAAATGTCATCATTTTGCTGTCGGGAGATTAGAAAAACAACGGAAGAACACGTCTGTAAAGTATATATATAGCTACTGCACTAATAGAGGTCTGGCGTTTGTATCAGCGCAGATTCTAATTATAACACTACGGAGGTTGTTGATCTGTCGCCAAAAACGTAGTCTCCTTTCTTCAATATATGCAAGTCGATTTGCGTCGTAGGGATTTCTATTGTGCGCATGAATTGTCCTTTGAGGAGCCACTCGATTCTATCGCACTTTACTGTTGAATAGAATAACACAGATATTCAATGCTATTTATTGTTGGAATGTTATTGACCGCTGACACGTCGCGCACGGGATTTGTCCATCTTTGTGTACATACAAAAATAAGTATACGCATATGCAAAAAGAGGATTACAGAACTGGTTGTTGCTTACATCGTATTAGTCGTACACAGTCATAAACTCGACTATAAAGGACACACTTATCTCCCATCTTAAATTATTGTTAAAAGATGACCTTGCGCCTCTATTGTTCTCACGGCACTTGTGAAAAACGAACCTTCACGATGATTGTTAGAGGACCGTGAACGACGTGTTTATATTTATGTCCATTGCTATTAATTTGCTATATATCATTTAATTAGTGTTTGACGAAATTTCAGTTATAAAACGTTATGCCATAATGATAATGATAATTTATCTAATCGTGAAATGATGTTTTTAACATTGGATAAAATTACAAAGAGGATGGCACTTGTAATAATAGTTTAAATTGTATACAAATTCTCAGTAGATAGAAAAAAAAATCAGCTCAAAAAGCAGCACTGCATCACACTGACTTACCCCAAACTGCTTCAGGCGCACAGAGAAGACCTGGTTTTCATAAAATTTGTTTGTTTTTGTTGTTTGCTAAATACAATTAATTGAAGTTTGGATTTGCAAGTTACTTACTTATATATGTTGATTGCCGATATTCTTTCAATTGCTGACGATTTCACAAAAAAAAAAGAACGGCTACCATGCAATCGATATTATACTAATTTGCAATTGGGGCAAGGCTCAACAAATTTGTGTGTGTGAGCGTATAATAAAAAAGGTGATAGTCCAGGCACATAAGCTCTAACAGCCAGAATATCATCTCTTTGTCGGCTCTTTTGATCTCAGTGCGCAAAATTTCGTGACCTTGTTCTGACGAGAAGTCAGGGTGGGCTTTGATAGAATTCGATACCTGACAGGACCTAACTGAAGTTAATTTCGCTTATTTTTAACAATTTTTACTTTCTTTTCTTTATTTTCACACTTTATCGACTTGCACTTGATAACATTATTTAAATTAACAGATGAAAATAAACCTGAAGTCTTCTACGTGTGCCTAATGCAAAGAGCGAACCACAAGTTCTCACCCGATTCAATTCCCGCCTGGCAAAGATGATATTTTGGTTCTTAATATTCTGTGGCCCGCGCGACGATTACTTTAAACTTTACGCGGCTTGATAAACGATCCATACTCGACTAAATCTCTATTAAAGTCTAGAAAAATTTTGCGATATGGTTGTCGTCGTTCAGGATGTAATTCTAATTATCTTGTACTCGCTATTGTATTTTGGTTGGATGAGTAAAAGATACATATTTCATTTCTCTTTCTTGGTATATGACATTTTTCTGCATAGTTATTTCAAATAAGTTAAAGAGTAAGGATAAAGCACGACTGGTTTAAAAAAAAACTCAATCAAGCGTAAAAATTATCGACTTAAAGCCGAAACTAGTAAGCCAATAATTTTTACATTGGATTGAGTTTTATACAGTTCTTTATCCTTACATTTTTCTATTACTAAGGCAACGATAAGTGAAGTGATTGCCAGTTCGAAATTTTATGGCTACCTTATTTAATCTTAAACTGGATTCACCGTCAATTAAAGCACAATATCAAAAACATTTGAAAACATGTTACACATGGTTGAAATCAGTGCTATTTGATAATAATAATAATAAATATATTTCTCAGCATATATGAAATATACATAAAAAAGGGATTATGTCAAATACAAGAATAAACCAAAATAGGGAATAATTCATGCAATACAAATAACTAAGTACATAAAAAAAAGAAATGAATCTCATTTTAGATTAATCTTAATGAGTTAGAAAACCGTCTAAAAATTCCTCTATTGTGTACCTAGTATGGTCTATTACGAGATATTCTTTTAAGTTTGTTTTAAAGTTACATTTTTCTTTCAGTTCATTCGGTAATTTGTTATTACTTTGATACCCATACACAGTACACTCTTATGAGTTAAAGTAAGCAAGCCTATATATGGGTATATGGATATTCATATTTCTAATACCGTAATCATGACAAGGATTATTTACTAAAAATAACTCATGCCTGTGTTTATGAATATAAGCAGCCGTTTCTAGTATATATAAGTCAATAATCGTAAAAATATTTAACTCTTTAAACAAATTTCTACATGGGAACGAAAAGGACGCCCGCGATTATACGAAGAGCTTTCTTTTGAAATAGAAGAATTGTTTCAGATGCAGAACTAGAAACCCACACCAGGATACTATATACCAACCGCGACTCCATTTCTGATACGTGAAACAATCTCAGTATATCTATGCTAACGATATCTTTTAAATGCCTTAGTTTAAACATAGAGCTACTACTATACATTAGAAATTATGTTATTGATATGTTGATACCCATTTTAAGTCTGAGAGAAAAATGAGTTAATTTAAAAAAAAAAAATGAGACCTAAAATTTTAATTGAATTTGACACTGTCACAACTAGTACCTTTTAAAAGAGTTTAATTGAAGACATACAGGTTATTCCACGTAAGTGGTTCATTAAAAGTTTATGATGTTCAATTATTTACTTGTATTTGAGATTTTGGCACCATTATCTGTTCGATTGGAACTATAAATGTGAAATACTTTAATCAAAATATCACTTCCGGTTGACCGGAAATGGACGTCAACTTTGTTATAAATAGAATGAGATAATTTTTGTTAATTTTTGGATTCTACGACCATAAATACGTCAGTTTTCTATAGCTATTCCTATAGCTACGTGTAGCCGTTTTTGAGTTAAGTTTAACTTTTTTTTTCTTTTTTAGTCATAATCATTGCATCAATGAGAAATTAATATCTCGGTTAATACTGCAAATAAAGACTCCAAATTTGCTATGTTATGAATGTAGATATAACCCTAAGAAACGGTACACACACTTTACATTCTAACATACAGGGGGTTCAAAACTGAGGAACAAAATGACATATTTTCAAATGCAGAAATCTCTTTTTTTTAAATAGAACACCCTGTATTTTAATTCGAAATGAGGAAGTAAATGTCATCTCCTATCACTTTATATCAGCATTCCCTATACCTATCTTTAATAAATTTTGAGATATGAGCGACTTTTTGTTACACAGATTAAGTCCTATCTTTAAGTGTTTGTAGCTGGCTCTGAATGGGATTAATGTCAAATTCATTGACTAACCATAAGTGTTTATGTATATCATCGTAATTACACTTTTGTACAAACCAATATTAATAGAATTGACTATTCGAATAGCGACATTCTTGTATGGTTATTCAAAGAATAATACATGAATTTGACATTAATCCCATTCAGAGCCAGCTACAAACATTTAAAGATAGGGTTAGTTAGTCTGTTTAACAAATAGTCGCTCGTATCTCAAAATCTATTAAAGATAGGTATAGGGAATGCTGATATAAAATGATAGGAGATGACATTTACTTCCTCATTTCGAATTAAAATACAGGGTGTTCTATTTAAAAAAAGGGGTTTCTGCATTTAAAAATGTCACTTTGCTCCTCAGTTTTGAACATCCTGTATGTTAGAATGTAAAGTGTGTGTATCGTTTCTTAGGGTTATATCTACATTCATAACATAGCAAATTTGGAGTCTTTACTTGCAGTATTAACCGAGATATTAATTTCTCAATGATGCAATGATTATGACTAAAACAGAAAAAAAACTTAAATAACTCAAAAACGGCTACACGTAGCTATAGGAATAGCTAATAGAGCCTGACGTATTTATTGTGGTAGAATCCAAAAATGAATAAAAAAATTATAGCATTCTATTTAAAATAACGAAGTTGACATCCATTTTCGGTCAACCGGAAGTTATATTTTGATTAAAGTATTTCACATTTATAGTTCTAATCGAACAGATAATAGTGCCAAAATCTCAACTATAAGTAAATAATAGAACATCATAAACTTTTAATGAACCACTAACGTGGAATACTCTGTATAATGTTGCGCTTACTCTCCTTATTTAAATAATAGTATGATTGATAAATTTACAGTACACAGCTACAGTGCTCGAAAAGTTCCACTAAACACTGACAGAAATGTAATTTCTGAATTCTGGCTTAAAAACAATATTTGACGTGCAACTTGTAAGAAGAGACAGGTGATCAAATTAAGAAGTTATCTCTTACTGAAGGTAAGATAAGATGGCAAACTTCTCTCATTGTAGAACAAGTTAACAATAAAATTACGAATATTATAATTCGCGATGCTATAATAGGTACCGCACTAATAGGAATAGCAAACTAATCATTTTTTATACATGAATTAGCCAGAGAGTAATATATTCAGACAGATTAATAAAACGCCACGATGAAATAAATCGCTAAATTATAATCAAAAAAATTGACTGCTTTTCTTATATGTCTAATGATTAGTGCTTATTTCTATTCTTACAGACGAAGTTACGAAGTAACAACATTAGGAAAAGCGATTAAATTAACTACTTTAATTGTTTAGCTAATTTTGGGCTAAATACTTAAGCATTACATCTAATCTTTGTTCAATTTCCCACATTATTTTTTTCTGTCACTCAGATTGTGTTATTAGTAGTCATAAAACATATACAGGGCTTTATAAAAAAAGTTAATGCCAGTTTCAGTTTAGAAATAGATAAGTTACTTTAGATCTTTTTCGTATCTTCAAACCTGAAAGCCAGAAACAATTTTTTTTGTACATCTTCGCTACTGTTCGGAATATCTTATTTTTTATTTAATTCGGCACAAAAGGGTGTTTTTATTTGCGTTCAAAATACAAACCTTTCTTCCTATTTAACCAACTCTTCATTCTATATATTCCTTTCCGAAATAATAGTGCACCCATATATATAACCAAACCTAAAAATAAAAACCTAGCAAATGATAAACCCTAATATTAAAGCTTTGCATTAGTTTTGTAAATAAATGAGAATATTATCTTTTGGATAGAGTTCAAGGGATGGTAGATATATTTGTTTCTATTTTCGAAGAATAAGTAGGTAGTTATATAGCTACTAAAGAGATTTATTAACAATAAGAGGCGGCACAATAATTGTCTATTTGAGTGAAATCACTAATATTTCAATTCTGTTTGCTAATAGATTATAATTACCTATAAAACTATGTATTTTCTTTTCCATAAAGGAAGTAAAGGTACTTACAACTTTAAGTACCTTTACTTAACTCTAACAATGCCTGAATTACAGCCCTAATCCTTCAAAAGGTACAAGATTGGTATTAATTTTATCATTATTTAGTAAATGATTATTTCCTAGGTAATATACTTATGTGTCTGTTAATAACCTTCGAATAGAATAAGGATTAAAGGTCCTTATACTTTCAACGGAGGTTTTCCAAATCTTATTAACACCGATTATCCGAATCGCGATTTCCCGAATTTCGTTTTATCCCAATGCAATAACAATTTCAGAATTATCCGAAATTCACTTGGTGGTTTATTATGCAGAGGTTTATTGTCCTTGCCTTGAAGCGGTTGATTTAGAGACGGTGCAACGTAACGGATGCAGAATTCCTGTTTGAGATACATTTTTTAACAAGTGCTTATATTACATCCGCAATATATTTAAACATAGAATCATAATAAAATACGTCAAGTGAAAATGTTAAAACTTCCGCGTATTGACACCATTAATCATGGGATGTTGTTATCGATATTGCATTTCATGGGTTTTAGTAATGATGCGATTGAATTAATGCGTAACTATCTTAACAACAGATCCCAAAGAGTGCGTTTGTTGGACAAAATCTCTGGTGTCATTTTGGTAGATGCTGGTATACCTCAAGGTTCTATTTTTGGGCCGTTGTTATATACTATGTACACCTCGGAATTAGGCTCACAATTGTTAATTGTAAGTTTCATTTTTGTGCAGATGATACACAGTTATATAAGTTATTTGGTACGTTGGGGTCTACTGAGGCATGTGAACTAATTAATCAAGACCTAGTGAATATAGTTGAGTTCTCTCGTAAACATTATCCACGGATTAATCCGTCAAAGTCATATGTAATATTATTTTGCAAAAATCAACACCGGCCGCTTTTATGAAAACCAGAGAACTAAATGGTATCAGGCTAGCCATTGTAGACAAAGTAAAAAACCTGGGACTTTGGATAGACAATGATTTGCGTTTCAAAAAACATGTTACACATTGCCTCCAGAAAGCCTTATGCCACACTAGAAAATAGTTACCAGTTAAGACATGTGCTCCATCGGGGTACAAAAGTGTTACTATCGAATTCATTGATTCTCAGCCATGTTAATTACTGACGTAGTATATGGTTCACGAACGTGCACAACCTAAACCTAAGCCATAAAGGCCTACTTATATGCATCGCATAGAGCTTTTTAAACGTTCATTTTCCTATGATGTTGCACATTATTACAATGAGCTACCTGAACAGTTCAAGACTCTTGATAGGTCCAGTTTTGGACGAAGGTTAGGTATATCATTTTTTGTTTGAGAATCAATAGGTATTTACTTTGATCTATTTACCACTTACGCGTTATTTATACTCTACCGGTAGGATTAACCACAATTGTTTTTTTTATTTGTATGCATACACATATTTTTGTGTGATATCTGGCTGCAGCACGTATGTAGGGATTAAGTGAGACAACAGTCACTAGGATTTGGTAACTGAACTTCGCCCCGTTAGTTAGCTTTTATTGTTATCTTTATTTTCTTTCGCTTTATTTTTATATTATATTTCTGTTTTCGAAATCTAATAAAGACATATTATTATTATTATTATTTCTGATATTTGCACTCTATGCTTATGGAGCGGATATAACAGCACAGACAACATTTAATAGTAAAAATTACTGGATGTTCGGGTTTCAGCCATAAATAGTATGTGAAAGATTACCACCATACATACATCAAGTTTGTATAGGCCATCACAAAATGGCGGCAGGTATTCGCAAAATTCTAACCTAAAATTCAACGAACGAATAAAAATAAAAAACCTTATGAGTATTTTGAATTTTACATGAAACTAAGTTAATATGTTTGTCTTTTCAAGTCATATCGACGTAGATTACCTCTTTTTGTGGCAGAGCGAGGTTAAGCACCATAATCTGCATCCGGGAACAGCAAATGGTATCCTCAGTCAAAGGATCTCTCAAGTTATGCAGTATGGCTACGACAGGAAAACACAGACTGTAGGAAATCGTAGAAGGAAAATTGCCCAACGGTTATTTAAGTAATTAAAAAAAATGGTCATTTATTTTAAATAGTCCTTGTTACAGGTTGGAATGAGGAATAAACTGAAAGTTATTTGAAAAATGTCGTTAAAATTTATCAAAATTACTTGAGACACGCCGTCACTTACGAAAGTTGACTATAGTGAATGATTCGAATTACAAGGTTTTGGAACGGTCATAGATTTCGATTGTCTTCACAAAGGACCAGCTATTCTCTGAAAGTAATTATACACCAAGATGAGAGGTATATAAAATATTTAAGATATGAGAATGCCCACGCAGTGGCAAATGCAACTGCAGAATGTATAAATTGAATATAAAAAACATAATTAGTGCAAATTATGGAATCACCTTACATTAACATAAAATACAAGTAAGGATAAATATATCCTAAAAAGATACTTTTGAAAAATTACAATACATACTGATATTTGTTTAAGATATGAGATAATGGTTTGTGTTTCTTTGCCGTAATTTGGTTTGTATATAATTTTTAAAAAAACTTGGGAAGCGGCGTTTATTTATTATTTCATATCACTTGTACAAAAACGTTTCGATGCTTAGTTACCACATCTTTTTCAATTTGTCTCCATGTTGGTAAATTTCAATTTTATGTTCATAATAGTAACATAAAGTCAATATTTTTAAATTTACATCTTTCCTTTAAAGTGTTATTTTGGTTAAAAAAATCTCAAAACTTAAAGTAAAAATATAAAAAAAAAGATGTAATTTAAAAAAAATATTGACTTTTTGTTACTATTATGAACATACAATTGAAATTTACCAACATGGAGACAAATTGAAAAAGATGTGGTAACTAAGCATCGAAACGTTTTTGTACAAGTGATATGAAATAATAAATAAATGCCGCTTCCGAAGAAGTTTTTTCAAAATTGTATACATACTGATATTATTACATATAAATAACAATTTGATTTTTTTGTAGGGGTGGTGACGCCTAACGCTTAGCTTGTCAGGCCCCCGCAGAACCAAATCTCCCTCCTAATCAACATTTCGATCTTGAAAAAAGCCATTATCGTAACTGAGCAAAGTGATATTTGATCTCCGGACACCGCACTGATAGCCAAGCGTGCAAGCCACTCAACTATCAGCCAGGCTAAAAGGATAATGAAAACATTAATGTATTAATTACTCAATCAAATGTATTAATAAGTATCGGGTAGACAGCCATCTTCAAGTTAAATCCAATGGCTCTGAGGATAGCTGTTTAGCCGAAACTAGTAAACGGATACTCATTATTATGTACATTTGATTGAATAATACACCAGTGTTTTTTTATTATCTTTTACACTTCAATTCATTTGGGTAGAACCATACAATTTAAAATATTTACCTTACAGTGGGTGTGCAACCCTGCAACACTCAATCTTCAACAAAACCGAATTCCAGTAATTTTTTATTTTAATTGATTAAAATTTCACATTTATGATTTCATGTCCATGCAGATATATCTGTCTTTGCAAATGTCTGTGATGCACAGTAATTGATGACGATTCATTTAAAACATTTTAATTGAGGAATTAAATATTTAACGCAAATGAAAGAATACACATGAAAAAATAAATTAAGGTTGTCCCGAATATATTGTAACGTTTTTCTATTATAAAACAAAAACATTGTCGGGGTTTAAAAGAAATAAACCGGGATATATTTAAATTAACCTGATTTATTTACACACTAGGACTATTTTAAATCTATTAAATAAGATCAAATAAATACTACGAATTAAATTACTCCCTAATTACAATTAAAAGGCTTATTAATTATTAATCACTTAATTACTACTGTCTCAATTTATGTAAACGATTTCTTTGCACCGATATTTATTTCTCACGTACTAATTCGCTCGTATTTATCTCCACTCGCTATCCGCTTATTCGCACTATTCAACTGGTATTGACTTATCGTCGTCTTATTTATATTTCGCGCCGGGGCTGCGAGACTCTTCCGGAAATATCTAGTGCGTGCTTCGAGATTGAGAAGAGAACAATCACGAATCTTCGACCCAGTACTGCCCTCTGTCATTTCTCTTTCGAACCTCGTACGTAGTTCCTGATTCCGCTACGCGAGCGCCATCCAGGAACGCCTAACGAAACAACAGTTTCAAAATTGGCGCTCGTTACAATATTAAATAAGTCTTTTGAGAAAAGATGAAGGAATGTCATCGAAACGTAATAAAGCAATAATAAAAAATATGTACCACTATAAATGTCTCACCGAACTGAGTCATTAGAATTTTTCGAATTTCCACTAGGAATTTGATTTTGAAACTTGGACGGTAGTTATAGTCGACTATCACCTATTTAAAGAAAATATCTTCAAGCTTATAGCACTTTTAGTATACAAGGTGTCGATATCTACTTTCTTATTTTAATTGGAACAGTGCGATTTTTAGGAGTCTAGTACATTGTTCACATCATTTGTTTCAATGTATCCTATTCCTAAAACTAATCGTTTTTGAAATATTTGTAATTTTGTCAAAATTTTGACGGTTGCACTCTTTCTAAAAAAATTAAATATCTCATAGATATTATTAGATATTAAGATATTCTACTGGGTTGTGGATGCAAGTACTATCGACTCAAAAAAAGATGACAGGGAAAATAAGCCATAAGGCAACTTTTAATTGTTGGCTTTAATTGTACTATAATTTTTGACCACCAGGCATTATCAAAAGCACCTTTAATACCGAACAATATAATTGCACTATATACCGCATTTTTTGGACTATAAGACGGATCGGACGATAAGACGCACCTCAAATTTAGAGGCGATTTATTGAAAAAAATGTATTATGTTACCTTCGGACCATAAGAGCGCACCGAGAATTTGAGTCCATTTTTCTATTTTAATAAGCGCGTCTTATATTTCGAAAAATACGAGAATTATTAAGAAGTTTGGTCAAAAAAACTACAATTTCCTACAATTAACCTTTTCCTTTAGATTTTAAATACTCGCACCAAGCTAGCTTGCATTGGTCATGGTTGAGTGTCTCGTTGGACAACTCAATGTGAGAAAGGGATGCCCCAATTGCTTTTCCTTTTTTATATACTCTACTGATTTATTCATGAGTTGATAAACAGTATTGCCATAATCATTTTATACTTTGATAACAACTACAAATATCAACCAATTTTTTCTTCAACTGGTTTTCCACCAGCCAGTTCTTTTGTCCTTAATTTGCATAATTTTAGATTCTTTGTCCGTACGCATTGGGAATGAGTGTTTGGGCAACTAGTATAGAGGTAAAACACGTTAATAAGTTTGAACATTATATTATACCTTGCTTGAAGCTACCATTGGTGATTTTCTCACCTTTTTTTTTTTTAGTAATAATATTGTATATGCAAGAAATAATCTCGCTAAATGTTGTGTTGAGTGCCAAGCAATATTTACACCATAAAATCAATTTGTTTCGTAATAGATTTACTATACAGCACTTTCCGATAAATGTTTGCGAAACTATAAATTACGATAGCCAATATCCAATGTTATATAGTAGTTTTTCGTCGGAGGTTGAATCAACATTCACGTGAGTGACATTCTGATAAATGAAAGGCTACTTTTGTCCCCAGTATGTATGTGCAAACTTGACGCGTTGCTGTTTCCAATGACGGGCTACTGCCTCGTGGTATATGTATATGTGGTCGATTGTTTATACGCGCAAACATATACGTAACCATACATATGCATGTATGTACATACATACGTAAGTACAAGCCCAGAAGTGTTTTTCTTCCAATATCATTAACCTCGTTTCTATCAGGACAACTTCCTGACCCGCCATAATTTAACATTAATTTACGGTTAATAAAAAAATAATGTCTTCGTAGTAAGCGAAGCCTGAATCGAAAACGGGCACCCCTATTTTTATGAAAAAAAAGCTTATCTTTCTATAGGTGTTATTGTTTTTATAGAAGTCGTAGTTGATAAAATAAATAAGAGAATATACATTATATGGCTACAGCCCTTCCATCTTGTGAATTTACCCCTATATATGTACACTGCTCGATAAAATTAATGTCGTGGTCTGTAGCGCAGTGATTATTAAAACTGCTCATCGTTTGAACAGCAGCGCGTTCAGCTGGCATTGGTCTATGGTAGTAGGAAGTTTATTGGTGTACCTACATGTAACACTTATTAATTATAAAAATCATATAGGTAAGCACGTGGACGACGACCTTAATTTTGTCGAGCAGTGTACATATACACACACATTCACAACCAGATAGATGTATAGAAAAACGTTATCTAAGGGCATCTGGAAAGAAGACTGATAAACCACTATATCTTAGTAAGAAGGTTATTCGGATAGTGATACAAAATATGTAATTAATTTATAATATAAATTTAAAAGATATTTTAAGAAATCGTGATTTTCATTTTCTTTTTTTAAATGTTTAAATATTTTAAAAATTGAATTCTGGGCAAGTTTTTCAAATAATCTGTTTGTTCTTATATTGCTTACTAGTCAACTTCATGCACTCAAAAGCGCGCGTAAAATAGCTTTTAAAGGGACATTGAAACTTACTAAACGAATAAGATGCATGGCAAATGCATCAAAATTCCTGGTGGCATTTACGTTGCAAAACAACTAAACTGTCAAATCAAGGAACATCTCAACAAGAACGGATAAACAGCAGCAGCACCTTTGATCTCACAGGGCAAAAATTCGTGACCTTCAGTTGTCAGGTTGACATATTCCTTTGTCACAGCTGTTACTCGCTTGAATGTGCGTTCATAAATTATAAAAATCGCGAAAACTGTCAAATGACTGTTTTGATAAGAGCCGAGCTAGGTTCCCTATTGCCATCTGTAATATAATCCTAGGAGTCGGGACGGTAGTTAGCGTTGTTATGGGAATGGTTATGCGAACGTCAAAAAGGGTGGTTGCTGTATTTATCAGTGTAGTAATGTGATTGTTAAATAAACGTTTCTTACACATCCCAGTCCGACAAGACAAATCGTGACGCTTTCCCCTCCGAAGAAGTAGTTTAGGTATCAATCCTCAGAGGCGCTGGAGTCAACATGCAAATACATAAAGTTGCTTACATACATGGAAAGGAATTTCAAAAATATGCTAATAAGATTGCATATAATTTAGGCGCAAGTATGCCACCACAATTATCATTTATTCTAGATTGAAAAATCGCTTGTATTTCTTAACCATTTCAATAAATTTATTTAATTTCATTGATAAGTAGTACGTTTTTTCAGAAAACTTATTATTCTAGAGCAAAAATAATTATTTCGTTCTAGTCATGTTGATATTTAGAAAATTAAATGAAAGCTACGTATTTTAAATCACAGTTTCACAAAAATATATTTTCGTGAAGTCGTGAAGTAGTTATTTAAATATTGTACGCTATTTAAGTGTTTGGTAATACGTTGACTGGAAATAATACGTTTTGTTATTTTCATCCGGTGAGAGATGAGAGAGATTTTATTCATAAAATGCTTAATAAGTGTTTAGTTTGTGGTGCAGTACCCGCTTCTACAAAATTATTTTTTGCGCGTCCGCCCAGAAACACTCATTTTGCAGTACTTCAATGCGGCAGGAAAACGGTAGTTTTCCGGCAAAAATGTCACTAAAGGTTGGCCACACTAGATTGCACATGGCAGATGTGTAATAAATTGTCATTACGCTACTGTTCAACCTTGCTAAGATGAACTGGTGTCTTCATTGCACTTATTACTGATAAATACACATTAAAGTAGAAAGAAAATTACAGCAAAAGACTTATTCTCAGAAACGTCAAAATACTAAGGTATGTAATATGTGTGCCAACTTGTACTGTCAACTCCCTAGTGTCCAAATAGTCAATTTTCTATTTTCAATTCAAAATTAAGATTTGTCGGCCCAAAAAAAGTGTGTATCACACGGCCAGAAATTCTTGCGAGTATTCGTACTTGTACAAACCGTACTCATACTCGAAAAATTGTAGTTTCCGGTCTAGTGATACAAATAACTACTGGTTCCCACTAGAAGCTGTCCATGCTTCATATATATTTTTTATGCTATAAACATTTAATGTTAATTCATCTCTTTTATAAAATTATAAAAAATACATTGCTTTTTCTCTGTGAAATATTCGTTTATTTCCAAAAATACCTTCATACGTTTACAAATTGATGTTATTGATTGTATTATTGTAATAATTTATCATGTTTTTGCATAGAATATACGCTTGCAATAATAATGCATTCAATTTTCAAACAATAATTACATAAGAGAAAAACACTAGGATATACATTCAAATTTCGCGTTCTTAATTACACGAGCGCCCTCTATGGATTGCTACCAGAACCTTTCAAAATCGGTCTTCACCACATTGCACAGGCGTCGAAACATTTTATCGTTAAGTTAACTATCTCTAGTGTCGGCCCTGTTCAACTCTTATTACGAAACGTAAACGCCCCCACTCCCGAAGGGTAGCTGGTTCTAGTCTCTGTTCCGAGAGGGCTATACGAGTCGCAATTGTAAAATATGTTGCCTATCCGAAATACATATTTGAACACCTCATAATATGTTAAAAGGGTTACATATAATGCAGGTGCTTCGAATCACCAAAATACTTCCTATAGCAAGTGTTTTGTTCCTAGTGTTTCAAAAGTTGCATAATCACTTGCTTTGAAAAGTCCCAAAAAAATGTGTTTACGAAACGAATAATAGCGTGGCAGTGGAATCAGGAGCTGCGTGGAATGGTCTGGATAACCCTGAATTAATGTTTAATGTGTGATGCAGTGTCTGCACGTTTTGGTGTCCAACAGATTAAGAAAGGTAAGTAAGTATTAATTAAGACCAAGAAATATTTAGGTAATACAATGATGACAAATCCTCCCTTAAATAGTTCGCCTTCGCATTTATTTTTTAATGTTAAGACGTGGTGAATTACTTCATCAGATTATCGCCACCAAAACTTTTAAAATGATTTGCAAAGTTTTCTAGAACCCCGCTAGCTTTATTGCAGTTTTTTATTCATGATGGAAATTTATATTTCCTAACACCGTTATAAAGAGAATCGTTTTTGAGATAAGATATTTTAATATTTCAGTAAATTTTATGTTTACACCAATTACTTTAAATAGTTTTTGAAGTTCACAAACAAATTCTATATCAATTGTGTCATATATTGTTTCTATTATTAACTGTTACTGGTATTTGATAACAAACAACATACATTAAAGTTGCCAAAAATAATTGGGAAAAGAATAATAAAGAATACAGATTGTTTGTAGTCGAAAATAACTGCATGAAAATCTTATATAGAACTTTATACTTGTGACACGTTAATTGTTTACTTTACAACTACCTCAAAAAATTATGACACAGGTTTTTAAAATGAATTCAGACACGTAATTCTAACGGCCACTTTACAGTTCCCAATTTTTTTAAAATTGCATGCAATACAAATAGCACTTGCGCATTTAATAGATTTCAAATAGATGGGTGCATTTTTACTTGTATTGCACGCATAAAAAAATTGCGATAATTGTTCACGTCGTAATTTTATTTTAATCAACTGTTCGTATTTTTTCCTATATCATTTATAAGAATTTTTGTAAACAATAATTTTATTTCTGTAGATAGTTTTAATTTAAATTGTTTTTATTTCAATTCAGGTGTATCCCTCTCGGGAAAATTTAAATTTCCAGCAATTATTCTTAGTAATTTCAACATTGAACACGAAATTACTAATGGTTTTTGTATTAGATTACTAGTTATTTGATATTTTTTGTGTTGACGTTACTACAAATAATTGTGGGAAATTTAAATTTTGCCAAGAAGGTTATAACTTATTGTTACATTAATAATAAATATCCACTTTATGTATCTTTTCTACCTTTACAAATATCGATACCCATCAAGTAAGAATATTGAAAAACAAATGATTTACTTATTTATTTTCTCATTTAATTAAGTGGCAAATTTTCTATGGAAATCCCTAGAAGAACAAAATAATTATAAATACTTTTTGTAATAATAGGTGTACCAATACAATTTCATGCATAATAAGTGTTTCCTTGTTCATATTTTCTATATTATTATTAAGGAAGTTTGAAGTCAAAACATAAATCTATATTTATTTATACAGAAATTCTAAAAACTGTATATCGATTTGTGATGTCATAAAAGCAATAAATTTAAACCTTTACGAAAGAATAACTTTTTTGTTTAAAGGTAACAATTTTTTCAAAGTGCATGATTTTTTAGACTTTGTTAATATAAATTGTCAATTCATTTACTTATTTTATACATCCACATTAAAAAAAATCTTATAAAACTGATTTTTAAACAGCCTTTGAATCCAAGTAATGGCTTCAGTAATTTTTTTTCGTCAAATAATTATACACGAACACATTTTAAGTATTTGTAAATTAAATCATCTGAACACCCCGAATCATCGATGGCTAAAATAAAGAACAAAAGAAAAACATATATGCCACAATCGTTCCGAAAGCTAATCCGCTTAATATTATGCGATAAACATGCCGCAATTCTTTCGACAAGAGATTTATACATTCGTAGAATTTTACTTAATAGTTTACCCGGAATAATGTAGTATTAAAATTCTTAGAATCTGCACACGCGCAATCGCTGGTAGATTAATGAGGTGTATCTTTCCATATCTTTCTTAATGGCTGATTTTCGCTGTTATGTTTATTATTTTTTGAGGCGATCGTTTATATTTTTTTTTCTAAAAGGGTAATAATAAAATCTTAAACTTCCGTATATAATATATTGCGGTCGTTAACTTCATGACTTCCTAATTAATAGATAAGTAAACAACCGTTTACTGTATATATACATGTTATATATAACCATATAACATGTTATTCAAAATACGCTTAGAAGCACAGAAGCTTAAGAGAACTTGAAGCTTGAAGCATTTAAAAAGAATATAAACAAACTAAAAAAGCTTAAAGTACTTTTTGGTGAATTATCGTGCTTAGAAATACTTTTGAAAGTAACTGATTCATGATACCTGCCGAAATTAATTATAATTGCACGTATTCTTTGCAGAATCTTGCAAAAGTCTTTCTGGCGAAACATCTGAAGTTCCTACTTGAAATTCAGCTAATTGTACTTATTAAAATTATAATGGTTAAAAATCATTTTCAACTCTTGTTGAAGGTCCTTCATGGAGTGCATATGCTCCGGAAAAGAGAAGCAAACAGAAGATAGGTGAGCAGCAAATGTTGGGTACAGAAACTTGCTTATGCCTTGCTGACAAAACAACTGGAGTTCACAATTAAAATATGCATCAGGTACCTATAATATAGTCATATTGAAAATGTAAATAAGTTAATGGCAGTTACGATGTTGTTTAGGGTTCTTCATCTACTACTGCAGTTAAAGAAAGCAACAACAAGTAGGGCAGCAGTTAGGTAAGTAAAAGCCGCTAAAATTGGAGAAGTCAGCCACTTGAAGTTATGTATCTATAAATTGGTCAAACTCGTGCTTCAGCTATACATTTCTACTCTTTTACTAAGTTTACGATCTTTTTGTATCACTCGAAAGCAATTTATTCAGAACAGCACCCAAATCACAAACGAACACCTTTATCCAATAGTTTTTTCTGAAAATTTCCATTGCTATTCAACTGTTAAGTCATTCTGTTGCAACCCTACTTTTTTATACAGCTTCAAAAGGTACTTTTACACACTGAAATGATAAATTTTCACCATTATCTTTTTAATATAAAAATAATTACTTCTTCTACTTTAGGTACACTACGGAATAACGCATTGGCCACTCAATATTCATTAAAGATATTGACGAACTTTTCGATAGTTTAAAGGGACAAAAAATTTCAGGACAAGGAAAAAATGAAAGTAAATCTCTGACACCTAAGCCACCTTGAATTTTGGACTAAAATGGAAAAGGTGATAGGTATGTAATTTACTGACAATATCCGTTTGCGTATTTTCATTTAGTAAATGTTATTTAAACTACTTTAGCCTTATTCCCTCATTGATATGAAGTAACAATTATAATCCTATTTGCATACAAGAAAATAATAGTTAACCATTTGAACTGTTTGGTTTTTCAATTTATATATACCAACATAAACCGGCTTGAGGCATATATTTATTCAAATAAACTCACGTATAAAATAATTTAGTTCTTAGTTCTGGTATACAATGGCTAGTTTCGGGAATAACTCCATCTTCAGGTAGCTGGAAGCCAACAAAAAATTTTTATTACAATGTTGAAATATAAAATTAAAATGTAGGATTAAATTTGAATATATATTTTATATATTATAATTAAATTATTAGACTAAGTTAATTAACTTTCGTTGGCTCCAACTAACCTGAAGATGGGAGGTATTCTCAAAACTAGTAGCTATTACTAATTAATCTCAATAACGGCGATTGTGAATTATGACCTACTTAGTCATTCTATTTTTTGTATAAAGATAATCATTTATTATCTATTATCCGCGGGGTTAAATAAAAGTATGTATTATCTTATCCGTTAGTAATATATAAAAATAAATATTAGCAAATTTCCATACTTTAAAATATAAACAAGGGTAAATTTTTGCTGACTTAATTCTAACTGTGCCAACTCAGCAGAGTTGGAAAGATAAGTGTGTAGTAGTGCAACATACTACACATTATTTCCTTTTCATGCACTTTTTTTATTTTGAAAAACTATAATATGTTAATTGCTTTTCCAGATCAGTAGCGGTTTATCGGTTTCAAAAGAGTCAAGTCCCGCTCAAAAAAGATGGCAATCTAACATCCACGCTATTAAAATCCTTATGGATTCACATTAGAAATACATCCGAGATGCAATATTTAAGAACTCGCAGGACGCTATTGAGAACTGTTGGGAGAATTCGAGGATACTGCGGGAGTCACACAATCACATCACGCAATTTATGCATGCTCTAAATGTTATTTCTGCATTTTTAAATTTCTTCTACTGTCCGATGATTAGGAAATGCATATAATCGTACAAAGGCAGACTAGAGGACTGTAGATAAACTACATTTATACAGTACCCTTTAATAGTTTACCTACTGATATTAGAACATTACCGTGCGGCAATAGATAGATTGATATGTTTATTCATTGTAATAAAAACATTACAAGAAACGTCAAATAAATAAATAAATGGTCCAGTATACAGTAGTATATAACAAATACAACAAAAAAAAAAGTAAATAATCCTTAATTTGCGTTTAATGATTTGTGCATCTCGAAATCATCAAACTATATCTTGGTTGTTACACACTGTAGTCTGTTTTGACCCAGCCTGATTTTTTGTTAGGTTTCTCTAATTTTAGAAAAATGCGATGTAAGAAAAACGTATCGTATCACTTAAATCGATAATACGTGTAAGCCAAGAATGTGCGTTATTCTGTCTTTATTCTTACTGCTTTTATCTAATTTCCTAAACGTAGACGTCTTTCTTCATGTCATCGAAATGTGAAGTAGAATCTCCATAACCGAATAAAGAGCGATTTATATTCCAATATATTTATCAAAACAACTATTGTAACTTTGGTATGTATTATTTCGACACTAAACAATTTATATATTCACTTCACTATTGGTAAAGACAAGTTATTTTGAATCGAGCATCAACTTCGCATTCTATTGTTTAATTCTATAATTATTAGTACCTATTTCAGTTTTTTTTTTATATATGGATTACTTGTGATTGGGAACACCTGTAAAGTTTTATACAATTTTTATTTAACACACAGACTTGAATTTAAAATTGTATATGTATACGTCTTAATGTGTAACGGTGCCGAATCAAATACATATAATGAAGACACTAGATTTGTTAAAATACATACCTTGTGGGTTAGTAAACGGAACTTAAAATATCATAATTTGATTCATTACAACTCGACAGTTATTTTATATTGCATTGTTTAACAGAACTGTTTTGTTTGTTATGAGCAAAGAATTTGAGAAGTTAATTCACATAGTCCTTGTTGAAATACCACATATAGCACTGTAGTGGTACAGTGTTCTCCAACAAGGATGTATATTAAGATTTAACAACTAGTTCTATATGTTAGGATATAGAAACAATTTGTCATTCTTCTGTATTACATAAACTGTTTTGTGTAAATAAATGAATTTATTTTTAAAAGAGCGTTTATTTGGAATAATTGTAATAGAAATCCCACAATACATTTATTTCATAATTGAAAATACTTGTATTATTGTAAACAATGCACAATATTTGCATTTATGTTTACAATAATATAAGTATTTTCAATTATGAAATAGTAACAAATCATATAATATATAGTAAGTATATATTTAAATTACGCGCGCGTAGTATAGGCGCGCCTCTATGAACAGAGACTTGAACGTAGCCCCCCTCCACATTGAAAAGCGTTTAAATTTTTTAACGTTAAGTTTACTATCTCGTGGATATATTATCTCTGCTAGTGTATCTTATCTCTGCTATTGCCTACAACGAACTCAGAAAAGGTGGTGATTCTGTGCACTTACTAGCTGTTCATTCTTATTTACATGTCCTTGGTCAAACGTTGTAATATACAGCTACAATGTTTGACAATGTACAAGTAGGCAGAATTAATCGTAATAAATCATAACATTAATATACTTTTTTTGTCTTTTAAATTGGCTATTTCAGTGGTCACGTGACATTTGTCAAAATAGATTTTGAGATTATTGCATGCATGTCTGAACCTATTTTTAGTCTTGTTTCCACTGATGCCGTTTTGCGCTAGTAAATTCAATTATAATCTTACTATTGTATATAAACATGTAATGTTCCACATTCGTACTCCAAATTAATTCATAGCTTATTGCTATGATTTTGCTATGCACTTGTGATGCATAACAATCCTAAAATCTTAATATATGAAACACAACATATGTATGAGCATTGGCTACAGTCACGTGAAGTTTAAACGATAACGCGGCGGGTACTATTTACAGGGGCGCTACAGAACCGGCAATGTTGCACGCGGGGGTAATATGAGCAGAAACGTGTAAAATTAAAGAAACAAGAAAAAATAATCGAGACGCAAAAATTGTTATGGCCGTGAACGCGTATTCATCTATTTCGGCAGACGCGGCGTGTATTATTTCAGGTATATTACCAGTAGAACTACGTTTGAGGAAATTTTGTGGGGACGCGCATAAAATAGGATTTGAAGGTTCAATTACGGCAATGGGAATTAAATTAGAACCGGGCGATTTAGAAAGGCGAGCAGATATAGAGGGCCAAATTCATCCCGCGGAATTAAAAAGTATTATAAAAAATTTATGGGCACTTTTGGAAAGGATTTAGAAATCTTTACGTATGGGTCGAAAAATGAAGGAGATATATGGTTGGCTTTTGTTGTTCATAGTAGAGGTATTGAAATATATAATTAAAGGTTTAAATTAGGGGATCATTGCAATCATGTTCAGGCAGAATTAGTTGCAATAAATCAGGCAGTACGTTATATTAGGGAATTTATACGAGAACTGCAAATTATAACTGATAGCTTAATTGTATTAAAGGCGTTAGGGAATTTAAAAAATTCGACTGATTTGTTATTAGATACTTGGGATATGTTAATAGTAATTATTTAGCTTTTCATAAATAAAGTGTATGAATATATGTTTACTCAAAATATAGAACCAAACTTTTTTAATAAAGTAGTATTATCCATATTATTTCAGTAAAACGTTTACATATATCCAAAGCAATCATTTTCATTTGAACACAAATTGTTAGTTATCGATTTTGGTATTTTAAAACAAAACAAAATCCCAAAGTTCCTACTTAATTACTTCTACATATGTATGTTATGGTCTGTCTACACCAAATCGATCACGACGTTATTGAATGAACAAGTTTGGACACTCCAGCACATGACCTACAACCCGACCGAACACTATTTTTGTATGCTAAAATGTGTTTTTCGGGACATTTATCAAGCAATAGTAATTGGTGAGTACACATTGTCACAGGTACGACAAATTGGTGAATCGTTCCAGCACAATATTTATCACTGTCAAGTGAATAATTGAAAAGCGACCAAGCACGTTTTTCCAGCATACGCGATTATAAACCCCAATGCAAACGGGAATACACGGCACGTCAATTCACCTCGCCTACGTGAACTTCAAGGTCACATATCGAACGAAGTGGGTAAAGCACGTGCTTCTAGTGAAACGCAATTATAAATCAAAAAAAGCAATGAAGAAATATTAGTTGAGTAACGGTTTTTATTCGAACTACTTTCATTTTTTCATTTGTTCTTTTATTTACGATAAAAGCGAGGCAATTGGCGATAATTATAAGATATCAACTCTCTTAAATGTCATAATCTCATCGGAATACCTATAATTCATTATTTCTGTTAAGACTTTAATGATACTATTTATAGGGATGATTAACTCAAGTAAGACGTAGAGAAAATCGACTTAGAAAACTACACATATCGCAAAATTTTCTGTATCAACAAATCCAAAAATATTGACTGAATTGTTGCAACTATTGATAAATTGAAGTGCAAATGTACTGAATTTTTAAATACAAAGTACGAGGTCTTAAAATATGTTTTAATAACTATTCAAATCAATGAAGTTCCTGCAATTTCTTCATATTATTGCTGAAAATATCCAATTTATTTGAAACTATTAATTTGAGGTGATGTAAATAGGTTCTAGTATAGCATCATTTTGCACTAGATATATGTGAAAAATACATGTTTTAAAGACCGCCATTTTTATTATTAACCACGAAAAGTTTTATTACTAGATATATTTCTTGAAATATAAAATTATATATTATGTCATGAAACATAAGGTCAGTAGGAGAAGGTAGCCAAATATCGGATATAAATTAAGGTAAACGTTTAAATACAGAATCATTGAACACTATAACATTGTAATATTTTACAAAAAAAAAAAAAACAATTTACATGTATTTTTAAATTTTGTGGTTAAAAAAAGTGGCACCGTAATTTTGTATTGTCACGACTCGTGAACGATAAATTCACAAATATTATTAAGTTATTTTTTAACTTTATAAAATGAAATACTGGCTTGTGCCGGTTGCTATTTTTTATTAACGTTTTTTAAACACCGCGGCGGGGAAGGGATTAAAATTACCTCGGTCAATTAACACATGCCTAGGAAAATAATTTAAAATGTTTAAATGCACGTAAATATACGAAAGAAAAAAAAACGTAAAATTCGTGAAAATTAAAACTCACTATATGAATTTAATACAAAACTATAAATAATTATAATAATAATATGGAATGCCATAAAGCTCGGATAGCGGTTAAGACGTCCAATAAGTATTAATTCTTTATATCTATCCAATATTTCGTTTTTATTAATTAAAGCTTTTTCAGGGTTGAGTTGATGCTGTGGTGTTGTCCACGTGTTCCAATTTTAATATTTTAAATGATCTCCTTCAGTAATTTAGCTGCCTCTTTTTAGCTCAACTTACGATAGGAGGAAGCTTTAAGCTGCTAGCCCTGTCTGTACACTAAAAGAACAGGTACAGAAGATTGAGATCAACACTGGAGATACCAACGGCAGACTGTGTAATGAGAGGATAGAGAACGTTTACCACATTCTGTATAAATGCGAGACTCTGGACGAAAGAAGACAGACTATTTTTGACAAGCCAAAAATGAACTCAGAGAATTACTTCGATCAACTAACCAGAGACTGTACAGGCTAGTGCAGGGTGTTTCCTGAAATGTGGTATAATTTAAAGGGTGAAAGAAATGGGAGATTAAATGCAAAAAAGCCTAGAGGCTGCTGTGTTTCCGGAGACACCATGTCAAACGGCTTCCACAACAAAAAAAAGGGATATAAATAATATATCTCAAAAGAGCCTTGTATGGACTAATTGTCCGTGTTAACACAGTAATTGCTTGCGCTCCTGTTTGGGCCTGATCATGGATATTAGATTTCGGTGAGGGCAGTTTTGTTGATCACAATACCATTCCTCCTATACGAATACTTACCTAGCGTATACACCAGATAAAAATGATTTAATCGGAATATAGTCCCAATTTACATGGTGTAGGTGTTACATAGGCGTACGTAGCGGTAGCGCCCTCTTGCGGTTATGCCAGTTAAACTATGGTATTTCTACTATATAGGTATAAAACTCAAAACGATATCATAAAACCAAAAATTATTATTATTTGATAGTATTAAACATTAATGATGTATGGAAATGCTATTTTGCATTAGCAGCCACAAGCTACTTTTTGTAGCAGATACATAAAACTGTTTCCATATTTCTACTATTTGGTATTAGAGATTAGAGCTTGAAATATTTTTACCCATATTGGCGATACATCTTGAAAAATATCTATCTAAACTACGGCCTAACAATACATGTTTATATATCATACACGAATATTTATGTGAATACATAGATTTACCTATATCAAGAAATACTAATTAATAAATAAAAGTAAATTTCTTAAACGGATAAATCCTAATTAGGTTTTTTATGATATAATATAATAATAACAAATTGTTGAACGTTGGATAATATTTAGACTCTATTATTCAGTTTTTTTTTTTATTACGATTTTGCAATTCGCATCGCAAGCTTTTATATTAAAACTATTGCCTACACAATGTGAACAAGAAGTGCGTGGGTTTAAAGACAATAATTATTATATCCGCTGAGATCTTCGACATTCCTAAAAATTTACGTATTGCTATAAGCTAATAAACAAACACTCAAACTTATAAAAATTACATTTAATTTTCTCCCACAGTTCTCAATATCCTTAAAAAATGCTGGGTAATATTACCATAAAGATGTCCGCTAATGTTAAGAAGTGATGATATAGTAATAATCATATTCGCCAACACCTTCGACAAGATTCGCGCATTATCGTTGCTAAAATCAATAAATAAACTAACACATTTATTTTCTATCACAACTTCAATGTCCTTTAAAAATGGTGTAGTATTAATATAAAAATGTCCGCTAATAGGAAGTGTATAAGTGTGAGGATATTACAGTAATAATGATATCCGCTGACATCTGCAACATCCCTCAAGGTTTACGTATTGCCATCACGGAAACCAACAAATAAACCCTCAAACTTAGTTGCTATAAAATAGCAGATTGCTTCGTAGGGTCGCTTTCACTATTAAACGTATTCTATTATGTTTGTTTTTCGATAATCTAGATTGTGTTAAATTTCCCTACGTAGTCGGAAGGTCTCCTGAAAGAGTAACTTACCACCAGTTACCTTACAAACACCCGCCCCCAACGGTTTGATCGTGCCGCTTCTATCAGAGATGAAAGGGTGCAGAATCTCATGTTTACACCCTAGTTGAGATATAGGTTCAACTTTAACGTCAGTCGGAAGGTGGTCTTAATTGTCTCCCCCTATGATGGAGAATTAGTAAGAAATGGTAGAGTATGTAAACGATAATAAGCTTCTATATATGCTCTCTAAGGAAGGTTTATACCTGCGCAAACCGATAAAAGGCGAACTGTCTATATGACATCCAGGGATAGAGTTTTGATATTCTCTTCGTCATAAGGGGAGACATTAAATACGACCACCACTGTACATACCACAGAATAGAGAATAAACAGAAACTTCATTTTATTTTTTGTTGTTGTTTAAATGACGCTACGATATTGCGTATAGTAATATAGTAATGCGCAATCGTTCGAAAATCGCCAAGAGTTGATTGAAAAAGTATATAAATATCGCCAGAATTTAATTGAAAAAGGATAGAATATCTGTTCATTTCATCACTGGAGTGAAACTTGTGTTATTCTCCATTCTGTGGTACATGCTAAGAAAAGTCGTATTCATAGACGTATTTATTAAATCCCTAAATCTATACAAAGATTGCATTATCACATTAAGAAATACATTAATTCGTTAATCACTAAATCTAAATTTTCTAACTGAATTTTTTGGTAGCGTTCTGATATACAAATGTATGTATGTACATCTGTTTAAGCCTTAAGTAATGTTAAAAAATTATTTTGGTAATTTTTAAAAAAAAGCTTTGAAAGTTGGTAGGTCTAAAATAAAAAAAAAGGTTTTTATAAACAAAAGCACCTTCTAAAAATCATGAACACAAACGTCTTCTCAATACAACAACAACAAAAAAAAACAAAAAAAATGGTAATACGTAAAATATAGCCATTTCTGGAGACACACTAATTTGGATAAATTGGTTTATTAGTAACAACGTCCTTGAAAAATCTTCTAGGTAATTTTTCTAGAGGTTTTACAGCAACAACTTCTTTAATACTAATTGACTCAAATCACCAGGGTGTTTCTGACATTGTAAAAACAGATTGTCACTTCCCTATCCTTGCCCCATCGCTGGCGTGTTCGAAAGTACATTTGAACCATATATATGAAACTAGACACACTGAACAGAATAGCTGTTCGAAGTGGTGATTTTCACGACGTTTTCACGTGATGCAAGGATTCCCATTGCCCCTGAATAACCGATTACCCCACTTGACCGGCAGATTTCAGTTCTGATTTTAATACTAATAAATACTTTCCCAATCAAACAGTTTTCATATTAAGAACGAACTTACTCTAGTTATTATGTATCCGTTTTTTAAAAAAGCATATAGAAAATATCAATATTATATTTATATTTTGTTTGCGTTCTCTCATTAAAAGATATGTTTTGGTTTGCCCTGGTGATAACACATTTGATACTACATTTTTCCAACACCAAACCTTCCGCGTGCCTTTACATGTTGCTATTTTGAAAATTTATCTTAGCGACTACAAGAAACTAAGAGGATATTCGCTCTAATGTTAAACTGGACATCTACTATGATTACGCTTGTAAATAACCACTTCTACTATATCCACCCTGCCAATTAAAGGCACGGAAGAACAACAATTACAATTTTATATATTTTCATTTCCCGCAGTATATGTATGTGTATATCTTTGTCATACACATGTATACGGATACGGGTTATCTATCTGTGAGCAGGCCCATATCCCTTACGAACATTGTACCAGTGCAGCGAAAGGGGTCGAAGAACGCAAGGTCGTTCCTTTCAGACGGGGTTAATAAATTGGTGGGGCCTGTGGTGACGTTAGCGGGTGTATCTATCCAGGCTTGGGAAGGACCCCATGCTTTGGCCGGTCAATGAACTCAGCTTTGTGCAGGATAGAATCCGACGGAGGGTTGCACGTGCATTTTATCATCCCGCGCACCCTAATGTGAATGATTCATAGAAACTCAAAACCAACATTCAATTTCGAGACGTTGGTGTTATATATGCTTTCCTGAAATAAGCGATAACATAGTATTTACTATGAAGAAGTAACCAAGTAAAAAAAGAACTAAAAGTTAAAAATGTATACAACTTACATTTTGGACTAAATAATACTAAAATTTTGTCTTTGTTGTAATTATGAAACAAATAAATGTTTTAGTTACTTTATTCTGCACACAGTCTCCGGCGATTGAGTTCACACCAATAACTATACCTAATTTAAAAAAAAAAAAAATGAATATAGGAATTTGATATTTGGGATAAAGCTATGCTTGGTTTGAAACTTATTTTTAGTTTACCCCTTTTCATTTTTTAAAATCAAGCAGGCTCTTGCAGTTGAGCAGAAACTATTTTTGTTTTAGATAAAGCACCTTTTCTGTTAGCAGCATGCTAAAGTATTACTAAGAAAAGTTGTTTTACAATAAAAAGTTGTATGTATGTATATGGGGAGGGTGATGTTACACTGCGACCTATTCTTGCTGTTTTACAGCTGGCCTTGCAATCATATTCCCTTCAGAAAGTGTAGGATATCAAAAGGCCCCAGGTTAGGTAAGTCCCCCTCTTCCATTTCACATGCTTCCAGGTGCAACATCCTTGTGTTGCACAGTGCTACCGAATTTGAGAGGAGGTGGATGGGTGTTTCATCCTGTTCCCCACAAAATCTACATTCAGATTCCATTGCGAATCCAAGCTTACTCAGGTGTGCTTTCAGTTTACAATGGCCTGAAAGTATTCCTGTTAATATGCGAACATTGTTCTTACTCATGTTGATGCATTCTGTAAACCTCTTCTGGTTATAGGTTCCCATAAGAATTTTATTTTGCTTCATTCTCTGGAGATTCTCCCAGAAATTAGATTTTCTCTGCTCCATTTCTCCTTTCAGTTTCTTCAGAATTGTACCGCTACTTACCCCGCAAAAGGGTTCAGGCCCTACAAAAGGTATTCCGCCCTCTTTTCTTGCGAGATTATCGGTTATTTCGTTTCCTTCCACTCCTGTGTAACCCACAGAAGGGTTACTTTATTCCTTTTGCCTAGCTCATTTAATTTCCCTAGGCATTCCCAAATCATCTTGGAACTGATTTCATATGAGGTCAGCGCCTTGATGGCTGCTTGACTATCAGACATAATGTTAATCTTCTGCTTTCGATAATTTCTACCAATAATGAACTGGACGCATCTTTCAATAGGACGTATTGCCGCCTAGAAGATACTTGGGTATTTTCCCAAGCTTTCGAAATACTGGTTCTAGGCTCATATATTCCTATTCCAGTTCCGTCTGCCGTTTTGGAGCCATCAGTGTACCATTTGATGGCATTTCTATAAAATGATGGTGTTATGGCCCCACTTGCACTTGTTACTAAGCTTTGTGATGAATTCCTTTACAAAAAGGTTTGAGGCCTATGCCTAATCGTTCCTTCCTTAATCATTCTGAGCGTGGTTCTTTTTGCCACGCCCTCTACCACAATATGGAGAGGGATAAGATCCAAAAATAAAGTTATGAAGTTATGCAAAATTTAAAAAAGATCAAGTAAGTTTCATTAAATTCGCATCGCAAATGACATTATCTAAGCAAAAAAATATGTTTGTTAGTTGGTATTAAATACAAAACAATCCGGTATTTTGGCATCCTCTTTAATTTGCTTATTTTTCCACCGTAACTCCGAACTCGTCAAACACTTTTGACCACTGCGTTAATTTCGTTTATAACATCCCTAATTTTTTCTCTTTAATTATAATCTCATAAATAAAATTCAGCCGGGGTCAAATATGGTGATCTCGCTGGCCAATGTATTGCACATGACGTCCAATCCACCTTTCATGAAAGTGCTAGTTTAAATGGTTTAAAAAAAAGAAATGAGCCAATAATTTAATATTTTACACCCGAATACTATTATTTACTTTCTTGTACTGTTGGTTTCTTTCTATGCGAACATATAAGTTTTCTTGAGACCCAATATCTACAGTTTTGTGTAGATTCGATGCCATCTGTTGTAAACGTGGATTCTTCCGAAGAAAATCTTTTTCTATGAAAATTCCTGTCATTTAAAATGCTTTCTCCTGCCCATGAACAAAACACCCAATCGTTGGCTATGGTCTCTATCTTCTAACTTATATATTTTGATGAATTTAAAAAGTTTAATATTATTCTTTTTATTTTTTATTCTTTGAAGATTCTTTGTATCTGCGATTTACTTATTGACAATTCAGTAGACCGCTCTCTCAATAATTATAACCGATTATTATTATTCACCGATTTCCTCAGTAAGAGTGTAGCTGTCTCTTCAGAGAAGATTATGAAGTTGTTTTGAAAAACTTTTTCCAGTAACATTGTATCCGACGAAAATTGACAAAATTAAAGTAGGCTGATCGTTCCGAAATTTTGCATAACTTCATAACTCTTAATTTTGTTAATAATATTTTGGCATTCTTTTAACAGAAAAGATACTTTACCTGAAACGAAAATACATTTTGCTCAACTGTAAAAGCCTGCTTGATTTTAAAAAGTCAAAAGCTAAAAATAAATTTCAGACCAAACAGGGCCCATTTCCTAAATATGAAATTTCAACTCAATCCGTTTTTGTTCATTATACCTATTGTGAACCCAATCCTGGGACACCATATATTCCTACTTAAACTCCACCAAAATGCTCAATTCAAAATAACAAAACAGTTTTCATACTGCAAACATACGAAAAACCTCTAAATATAAATATGTATACTAGGTCTGTTCGAAACCGGGTACCCGGATGCTCGAGTACCCCTAACCCGTAATTTTCAGTTACGGTCCTACCCAAATTCGAGTACCCGGAACCGAGCTCGGGTAAAGCTCGATTTCGAGTAAAGCTCAATTTCAGGTACCCGACTTCGGATATGAAGACAGGGTGCACGATTCTATTTTCAAAATAGCGTAAATGGATCGATACATAATCAACCCAGAGAATGGTGACAAAAATCAGCGACACAGAGACAGGCAAAAGAGTTCTTAAAGGAACAGAGGCCTGAATTTGGTAGAGATCTACTCAACAAAGACAGGAAGACAAAATGATAGTAGGTCTGCTGAATGGTCACTGTAGACTAAATAGGCATTTGTACAACATAGACCTGGCAGATGACGTAACCTGCAGATTTTGCCAAGAGAAGGAAGAAACACCAGTTCATATGCTGTGCCAGTGCCAAGGCCTGACGAGGACAAGGTTTCTACTAATGGGCGTGAAGAACCTCACAGCTAGCAGCTACACAAAGAAGCCGTTCCCAAAGATGATAGGCCTAATTAAGAGAGCAAAATTAGAGAGCGTCTTCTAGGAAAAAAGGCATCGGCAATAGATCTGAAAAGGCCACGGTGAAATAAGTTCATAGGCCACCCCAATTCTAATCTAATCTAATCCACGTATTTATCCAAAAAGAATAAAATTAACATTCCCAAGTGACCTGCTTGTTCACAATTTTAATAGAAAAACTTGGAATTCAGTTTAGTTCCTTTTAAAACATTTCAATGAATATACAATATATACAACAGTACATTTTATTATTTTACTTGTTATTACGTTATACATTTATTAGCTACAAATAACTTGACTAATTTTCATTTGTAATGTTTTATGAGGCAAATATTGCAAGTAAAAACTTTCTTCTGTATTATTTTATGTGAGCCAGAACAAGTTAACAAAATAACCCTACTGATAACATTTCTGAATAACGCCCACCTTCTATTGCCTTCTAACTTTTTTCTACCGAAAATGAACCTCCGATAACATACTACTTGTAAAATGCACATGTGTATCGAGACCACCCAGTTGAAAAATCAAAATGAAATTAGATTCAATACATATCAACATGTATAATTGTTCAATTGTATTATATTTTTAATCGCTTTCATCGACCGTTCTAGTCTAGAAATATTAGTAGGATTAATTCCACTATTTGGCAAAAAATCTTCGCAAAATAATAAAGTTTTAAAACTGAATAAATTTTCGTATGTGCAAGTCGGTACTAGGAGTGATTACCCGACAATGGTTCTGTAACCGAACAACGTGAAGAACTCGATTTTGGGTAGAGCTTAATTTCGAGAAATACCCGATTTCGGGCAACCCGGAACCGAATAGTGCACTGAACGGCTACAGAATTTTTAAGTCATATGTAGAAATTGCTAGTACTCTTATTATGCATAGATGATCTATATAGGTAGCGGTCACGTGGAAAACTTACCATGCTTGGTGCAGATGTCACGTGCTATTGCTGATAATGTCACAGGCTCACAAAAATAAATGAGTGTCGCACGTGATTGTGACACGCACACTTCACAATGGCACTGCACCTGGAATAAAAGAACAAATAAATGTACAAAACAGTATCCTATCACGTGAACGATATACACTTGTTAGGACGCAATTAATGTAACTCGGAAACGGACAAAAGAAAACGTAAACACATATTTTTTTTTCTGGCTTCATTACTTCTAGTCAAAAACTCTTTACTATGAAAATAAAAATAAGTCGTCCTTTAACATTTTGTGAACAATGAAAATAAATTGTATACTATTATTTTATGAAAAGTAATGTGGTAATGTTATAAACAGTAAAGCGTACAGCAAAAAAATTGATCACCTGCTCTAAAAGCATAGAGAATGTAAACAATCGGACAATTCCAGGCTTCAAATATTAAGTAATATATTTCAAATAATTTTGCTACGTTATTATTATAAGATGCGTAGTCGTACATAATAAATAATATTTCCTATATCCAAAGACAAACCTAAAAAATTGCGGGGCATATATCCACAGAAAGCAATAAAAATTGAAATAAAAGTATACCTTACGTATTTAAGTAGTAAGGCCATTCAATCTGGAGTGCAAAAAAGGACAAACAATAAAAATATAAAAGAGAAAAAAAAATAGGCTGACATGAATATCTTTTGCTATGGTTGAGCCGTTATTTCAAGATTAATATTTCTTTTTAAGAAGCACCAAGGAAATGTAGCTTCACCACAGTCCTGATTTCTGAAATACGATTCTTTTACATTTTTTTTTATTGCCAATAGATTCGTACAGTTGGTGACATAGCACGCTGTATGTCAGCGTCAGCTTCCAAAAATATGACTCGCATCAATCCAATGTATAAAAACAGCTGTAGCACTTGACGGTTATTAAGGTAGGTTTGTCAAGGTTTAATGACAAAATGTATTACAAGTTTAAAATAAGTAAATAAGGAACAATGACGATTCATAATTTAACGATTAACTAACGAATAGGTGTTTTAAATTCTACACTTAAAAATTAGTGTTAAACATCGAAAGCGTTTTTGCAAAAAATCCGTATAAAAACTGATGAATCATTGATTACTAAACGGCAATTATTAAATTCTTGTGATCATTTAGCCTGCAAAGTAATTATAAAAAAATAACTTACATTTTCCCGTAACGGTTTGGATCTTAAAATGGAACCATTGGAAAGTATAATTGCCACACCACACACGAATTTGACAGAATTTTGATTAGTAAATACTGGTCTGAGTTTGTCAAAGTTATTAAAAAATCTATTTTACATTAATTGAAACTGTTACAGGGGCCTATTACATGCATTCAACTCAAATTTAGCAAGGCAAACTACACTTGTGTCAGAACATACAAATCGATAACCTGGCTGCTTTTTAAATGGTAATAATTTATGCCAGAAGATACTTTTACAAATGCAAAATCATTAACATCAACGGTAAATACAATCGAGATAAATATCCTGGTGTTTACGAGTTAGGGCAAATCAACATAGTAATAAATTTAAGACAGCATTAGAGGAAACTAGTTTTATTAAAATAATAGTATATATAATAAGATTATTAAGTAATTAGGAAATATATAGGTAACATTCTACTATTACTAAGCTAAATTCATAAAATCAAAGCATTTTCTAGGAATCAACAACAATACCTTTGTACGGATCATTAGTTTTGACAGGTGTTGATGGGAGCACAAATACGAATTTATGTACACCTACATAGTGCGTTATTCATACCATAATTTTTAGTTGCCAAAACGTAGATTCTATCTAATGTAAATTAAATGGTACAAGATAGTGAATATACTGCCGATTAACTTATTGGAATCGAGAAAATGGCGACTACTACACTGAACAGAAAAACTTTGTTTACCATCCTATAAAATCTAAGTTCAATCCAATCCACTGTTCTACAGTAAGAAAACATAAATGATAATATATTTACTTACACAATGAAAGAAATATACATGCAAAAGTCCAAGAAATCTGAACAATGACAAAGCTATCCACAAAGACTAAACAATTGACAAAATTGTGAACTAGTGGCATGTGACGATACGCCAAGTTTTCTATTGGCCAAACTGAGTAATAAAAATTATACCTGTAGCACCATCTGTTGATCAATACAAGAAGTTTTAGAAATAGGTTATGATATATGTCTGATGAAAATTTTGCCAAAATTGCGGATTCTATAATTCGTGTAGAGAATGAATAGGGAAGGTAATAAATAAACTTATATGCGATTTAATATCTCAATATTTTTTTGTATGCTTAGATATAGCACAATATTTTTGCAACATTCTACAAAAAGAGAAAGATGTATCAGCTGGGATTGCTGCCATCCGAACACTGTTGGAAGTTATTAAGAACGATAAATGCATGTATAGAGCAATATTGTGCAATAAGATATTATTATTGTTTATTTTAGCTTCAACAGTGCAAGAATTGGACGAAAATTTTAAAATTGGGATTGATGTAATGAGAAATACTAATTATCCAATTACGGCAATTAATTCTGGCTGCGAACTATTTCTACGGTTTATAACATTCGCCAAATTAGATAGGAATGTATGAGCAGCAAAATGTTTCAGTACTGTTTAAGTAATTGTTTTTTATTTTTAGTCGATAGAAGATTGCAAAGCTATAATGTTAAACAGAGGTTTACTCTTTTTGAAAAAACTAAATGAAGCCAAGAGGAAAAATTGTGAAGCTGGCTATGCAGTTTATTGTAGATGATTCAGTAATATAGTTTTATTTTCCTTGTATGTAGGTATTTCTTTTGTCTTTATTATAGCGTATTTTGATCCACTCACGTTCAAGAGTTGTTTTACAAACGCTTAAAGAAGCTGCCAAGCAAAGAAAGAAGTTTCATGTATATGTGACCATATCGGCTCCTGATAACAGTGGGTACAATAAAAATTCACATATCTTTATTATTATTTGCCTTCATTAATGTATTTGTAGAAAACAAATAGCAAAAGAACTAGAAAATGCTGGTATTGAGTGTACATTGGTATTAGATTCTGCTGTTGGGTATATAATAGAAATGGTTGATTTTATCATGGTAGGAGCTGAAGGCGTAGTTGAAAGTGGTGGAATAATTAACAAGGTATTTATTTTACTTTTCCTTTTTAAATAGGGTTTCTAAAATTGATTTTTAGATTGGAACATACACTATAGGTATATGTGCGAAGGAAATGAAGAAGCCATTTTATGTTCTAGCAGAGAGCTTTAAATTAACTAGATTATACCCCTTAAGTCAGAGTGACTTACCAGATGAATATAAAGTAAGTACAAAATTTTGTTCTACAAACATGTTATATCTTTTTTCCTGTTT